>WHSE01000088.1:0-66585 GCA_012295165.1 Asparagus setaceus | reverse complement strand
ACACGGAGCAATAATCACTAAACTCAATGGAACTGTAGTCTCCTCCATTATCAGTGTGCAAACACTTCAACTTCTTGTCTGTCTGCCTCTCCACCATGGCATGAAACTACTGGAAAACTAGAAACACCTGATCCTTTATCCTCAATATGAAGACCCACATCTTCCATGATACATCATCAATAAATGCGACAAAGTACTTGTTGCCACCCTGGGACTCCACCTAAAGGACCACAAATATCAGAATAAATTAAATCCAGAATACTATCTTTTTTTAGAAGGCTTACTAAAAGAAACTCTATGCTGTTTGCCAAATAAATAATAATCACAAGGGGTGAGTGACGAACTTTTGGCAAAGAGAATGAGAGACTTCTATGCTCTGTAGCCTTGTGCTGCATAAAGTTAGGTTTGGGGTATTAATTTATTTGCTTTTGCACTAATTACTAAAATCGAAATATATACTAACCTTGGGTGCCGACTGTCTTTAATTTTCTTTTGCCCGTATTTTGCCCACAAATGTCGATCGTGATGTGGGTCTGCTGTTTTTGTCCAAGAATCCAAATTACTTGATCTTCTGCCAAGATTCAAGGAGAAAAGAGTGAAAAATGAGTAAAAGTTGATGCATCAACTTCCAGTAAATAGAAACAACTAAGATAGTTTATCCGCTGTTTCACTCAAGAACAAGAAAGTAGGACACTGATAGTTTAGGTTGAGGTCAAACCTTCTCTTCTTCTCACTAGGGTTGATATCTACTGATGTTGAAGTCATTGCTCTCTTGTCACTCAATTTGGACTTGGTATCATCTCCAGTTGGCAAAGATATTGTTCTCTTGTTACTAAACTCAGCACTCAATGTAGGATCAATGGGGTCAGCACTGGGCATTGGTTCATCGCTGGTCTCAGCTCCAAAGACCCTGCTGCTGCAGGCTGAAGTGATAAAGGATAGCCCAGCTTGAAGCCCGTGCAGTGCACGGCCAGAGAGAGTATTGATGCGATTTTTACGGGAGTCATTGGACCAGTTCTCTCGCTTGAGTAGATACCGGAGTTCAATCAAGCATTGATGGCCGATGGAAAGCTCTTGGATTGCCCTCTCTTCGTCCAGAACCTGTTGGCTTTTCTTCGGTGTTGCTGACATTGTTCCTGATCGCTATAATGTGTAAAAAAGACAATTTTGAACTAACCATAAGATATATTGAGAGGAAATACAATGTAATATGAAATGACAAAAGGTTCTCGCTATATGATGACAATGTCAAAAATTAATGTATTTAGATAAGTTTCACTAAACCCCCGCTACGAACAAAACATATCGAAACAAGTTGCACTTCACCACCATCCCTATTTTGCTGGAACCGCACGGAGACACCTGTTTCTTCATGGCAAATTCCCTTTAATAGACCCAATCCATATTGTCTGCGGGGAGTGTTAAGAAATCAGGATATATCTATTTTAGTCTTACTATTTTATCCTTCTTTACATATGAGGTATTTATACCTAGTTTTGTCTTATTTACGCAATTCTTTTAGTCACACATTGGCTAGCTACCTAAATCTCAGGCTATTGTTCTTATATATACTGTATTGTGCATAATGAGAATATTCAAACCAGAGTTCTCTCAAGCCTTTATACTGGTCAGGCATAATCTGCAGAATGGTTTTTATAAAATTCTTGTATATACTTCTCCTGACTAATCAGCATGATTGTTTAGCAGAGACCTCTAATAAAATTCAAGTCATTTATAGAGGAGATGGGTTTTAATAGGCATCTGGAAATTAGTCTAATATGTGTGGTCTGTTTTGTGTGTGTAGAATCAGATATTTTGATAGGAGACCTTGAAGCATGTTACTTACATTCACATTTAAATTAAAATAAAAATACAATAACAACTTAATTAAAGTACACACAAAATAGAAAAGAACACACATTTGTATATTACAAATATGAAAATTTAAAGGCCGCATGTAAGATACAACCCTTGAAAAATTAAAAATATGAAGATTTTAAGACTTAAGTATAAAATAAGAAAGAATTTATAGTCTAACATGAGGGAAAAAAATCAAAAGATTTTTGAGTACTTTTCCATAAGATACGATGGAAGAGGTATTATGTTGCAATTTATGGGCTCATTTGTGACTCAAGTCGGTCATACAAATAGCTACAGCATCCAAATTACTCTTTCAAGCCTCAGATCATAAACTAAACAATGTAAATACTCATACACAAATGTTTTTATTGTCCAAAATAATATACCATAAAAGTCTTATCCTACTTGACAAGCACAAGGAAAGAAAATTCAGAATCATTTTATTTGAAGAATTTTATATGATATAGACAAGCACAACGAAATGGATCTTCAATTTAATTTATCTATTGATAACTTCAAGTATTGAGAAGTTCTCCTTGAACTCATCTCCCAAAGGACACAAATATTTCCTGCATCCAATAGACCAAAACTACAGAGAAAATCATCATAATCATTAAGGAAAAGCTGAATGAAAATGAAAATAAAAACTATATAAGAAGGCTAAAAGAAATCATACCCGATGGGTTTTCTTGATCCTTCTCAACGTTTGATCAAGGCTGCTTGCTAGTTATAATCATCTTCTTCCCCCCAAAAAGGAAAGTCCATGCCCACAAATATCAGACGGACTTTTTGTATGGTTAGATGGGGGTGTACATTTATCCGCGTCAACGACGTTAAGTCCAAGCCTTTTTGTTTGTATACAGTGTTGAAAAAGAAGAAGAAGAAGAAAAAAAAAAAAAAAAAAAATTCGGATCGGCGTGCGATATTCTCTAGTTGGATCCAAACCCGCATTAAAGAAGAAAGGTAGAGAAATTAATTATAAAGGTTAATTAATTCAGAATATGAAAATCTCGTTATTCTTTATGTTTGACCAACGGAAAAGTAAATCAAAAAGGAGTGAAGAAAATGTACCGTGTTTACTATTTGTAAATCTTATTTAGAGGATAAAATGTATAAAAATGAAAAATTAAGGTGATAACTGATGCACCACGCATTTTGTATCCTATTTGAATGCATGTCATGTAAAGTAGATAATATAAGATGATCATTTAAATCATAGATGATAAGGAGAAAATAAACAATATTTTCTCTCTCACAATTCACTCGTCATGCACTTTCTTATAAGAGAAATGTTATTGTGACATTTTCCCCTTTTCATTTGTTTCTATTCACCTTCCAATTGCCAAACAGAAAACAACTAGAAAACTGAAGTTACTTTTTAATTTTTATTACACTTTTTATTTATTTTCCAATTGCGAAACAAATCCAGAACAAAGCATAAACTATCATATATTAGAGTGCCAGCTTTGTTACAATCAATATTTAAAGAGCTCCCCCAAGCCCGCCTAGGCTTCTGGCAAGCTTAAGTTGTACGTAGACTACTCGCCAAGTCTTGGGAGCGCGTTGGGGAGCATAGATCACTTTTGCAGACTACACCGCTTAAGTCTTGGTAGTGATTTCCTCCGTTGCTATATCGATGTCTTCTAACCTCCTCCAAACTCCTTCGGTCACCTCCACCGATGACAAACATCCCCTTCAACTCTTTCGACCTTCAGCACAACTTCCTCTGTCGCTATTTAAATAAAAAATTCTCCTAGGTCTAGCGTCTACGCGCTAGGCGCCAGTTTGACACCTAGCGGTTCTTAGCATTTTGGATAACATTTATTATAATTAAAAAATAAAAATAAGAAAGTGCTTAGGCTCCCGCCTTGACGCCTAGGCTCTAGATGTCGAATATGATGCCTAGGCCGTCTAGCATTTTCTATAACCTTGGTTACATTGAACTTCATTCCTCTTTTTGTTAGCAAGATCAAAGATGAGCCTCAAATTCTGGCTTGAGATTCAAATTAATCTCGAGAATTAAGTCGAGATGTATAAATCCTAACTTTCTACTTTAATTAATCGAATTATGCTTTTTGACATTTTTTCAATTGGAGATTATTCTCAAATATGAACTCTCACCAATCTCCTCCGCGATCCCTTATTTATGAGCATACGCAATTATCTGCGAGAATCATGAACCTTCCTGTCGGTTTGGAAAGCAACACCCACCATCCACAGCCACAGGTAAACAAGACTTATAACTGGTTTAAAAGTTAATAAAACCATTTCTTGGTAAAACTATAATTAAGAAATTTATCAATAGAACACATGAAAGTTTTCTAGCTAGAAGGGTTTTTGAAAAGATGGATCGAATGATGCTGTCGTGGCTTTTCTTGTCCTCTCTCTTATATTTACCAGAAATGTGGGCCTGACATCTTTAGATATACAATGTTTTTATATTTGGTTTTATCTTTTTTTATTTATTTCTTATGGAGGCTTTATCTGATTTTTAGTCATCGAATTTTGAGTATTTTAAAATAAATCACTAAATATCAGAAAAGCACCCTTAACTTTGGACGATTATCGATAACTCCCCATTACTTTCAAAAATCACAAAATCCCTGTCAAGTTAGAGGTTTTAAGGAGCTATCGAAAACCATCGTTAACTTTAAGATTTTATGAGAAAACCCTATAAGAGGGTAAACGATAATTGTCATAGGCACAAATACCCCCTTGTGTAAATTTTCCCACCCAAGTGAAAATTGCCATTAATACTATTTGAAGGATTTCCTTGATAAAATCTTAAAGTTGAAGGGAGTTTGGGGGTTTTCTCACATTTTGAAAGGTATGAACGGTTATCTAATAAAGTTTATCATTATATCCTCCTCTTTTTTACTAAGTTTCTATTGTATGAACCCAACATCTTTGAACTAGAAATTACTGCAAAACCCATTTTAAACAATAAATTTAAAGAAGAATACCATACCTAGAGAGAGGAGACAAAACAAGTAGTGGAATGAGAATGGTGTGGAAAATGATGGGTGTCGGATAGTTTTAATGTAGAGAGATGATCATTTTAGCTACTATAAGAAATTTATAAAGAATATTAGGATATAATGAGAAATTTTGACTTTGCTAAATCTATTATTTATTATTAGAGGTTAAAATTAGTGAGTTCTAATTAATATGAGGGACCTACTTAATACAACTAAGGAGATTTAGGATTTAAAATACTTTGCGGACCAGTATAGAACAATTCTTTATATCTTCACAATATCTATAAATGTCAGGGGAATTTTCCATGAATTGATGCTTTCACATCCTACCTCTTTAGGTACAATGTACCTTTCATGCATAGAGTCATAGACTGCAGGATATAGAAGCTAGGACACTTTTTATATTGGGTTAACTGCGACCACACCCCGATAGTACCAACGAGTTGCACTTACCACCCTGTAGTATGCTTAGTTACATTTACGCCTCCTACAAATTAAACTCTGTCTAACTCTGTTAATTTTCGATTGCATGTGCAATACACATGGTCATAATTTACAATAATAGCCCTCAGTAAAATATAAAAACTTATCCTTTTACTATTTCTTTTCAACTCTCCCCTTTATTTCTCCTAAGGGTGTGTTTGTTTCAAATCTCAAAAATGCTAGAAAACAAATCTAGTAGTGGAAGGTTATTTCCATGCTTTTCCATGATTTTCTTGGAAAGTGTTTATTTTGTTTGTTTCACACAAAAACAATTGTTGGAAATGATTTCCATGTCAATTCTTAGTTTGGATCAAAAAGAAAAAACAAAGAAAGGCAATAAAAGAACCCATATATATTTACAAGGGTAAATTACACTAAACCCCCTAAACTTTTAACCTTTTGCACTAAACCCCAAAGAACTTTCAAAATCACACTAAACCCCAATGAACTTTTGCAGTAAACTCCCATACTAACACCGTTAAGTCTAACTTGGCGCGTGCAATGCACGTGACTAAAAAGACCAAAATGCCCTTTAACTTATTAAAAAATTTATAAGATTTTAAGTGAAAGTGCCTTTTTTAAGGTGGGGGTATTTCAGTCCACACAAAAAAGTAAACTAACACTATTTGGGGGTTATATGCAAAAGTCTGAAAGTTCGTGGGGGTTTTCTACAAGTCCCAAAAGTTCTATGTGGATTAGTGTGATTTTGAAAGTTTGTTGGGGTTTAGTGCAAAAGGTTAAAAGTTTATGGGGGTTTAGTGTAAGTTGCCCTATTTACAAATGCACCCACTACCTCAAACTCATCACCCACTATAATTTAACTAATATTTTCCTCCATTTCCCCCTTTTTCTCTCCCAATTCCACCCAATATGCTAGGAATCATTTTCCAAGCAAAATTGCTCCCTTTCCCCATTTGTAAGAAAAACTTTCTAGTTTTTGTTTTTTGAAACAAACACAAGTATAGGAAAATTTGCTCCCCAAATTTTTCCATGCTGACACAAACAGTGCCATTCTACCACTTTCTCACTTTTTTTCCCTGAAACAAACACGCCCTAAATTGACGACGGCGACCGATGGGAAATTCTTTGACGATTTGTTCGACGATGAAATATCTGGCATCAAAATTGTTCAGCAAAGTTAGCGAATCGATTTTGCAAACATCTCCAAGGTCTTCATTGAAGGTAACTTTTCTCTCCATTTGAACCCTAGTTTTTAAAATTTTTCATTTTTAATCTTTGATTTGCTCTGTTCTTTTAAATTGAGCAATTGCATTATGGTTGCATAACTTGTTATTTTATGTCATCTTTAATTTTCCTTTGAGTTCAGTGTATAATAGTCGAATTCTTCTATAACTTCCTGAAGTGGCTCGGTAGTGTACTCAATTTTTGTCAAGTGTTATACTAAAGTTTTAGCTTTCGTATTTATCAAATTGACTTTACATCTAAATATGGATAATTTTTTCAGTTCTCTGGAGAATCTGTATGTTTTTCATAAAATATTTTTATTCTCCTACCTCAAGTAATCTCTCCCGATTAGCATTAGCTAATTTCCTAAGTGGACTGGTGGATATATATCTTTCATTAAATTGATAAACTATGCGATAGCTTATTTTTGTGCTTTCCGTCTTTCTATCCATTTATGTAGAATTTTCAATATGGATTTGCTTAATGACTAATTAAGACATGTATTAAAATATTGAGTGGTACGTTGTTCCAATTTTGGGATTAGTGTATAGCTATGCATTTGTTTAGTAGCTAATAATCAATTTGTTTAGTGGTTATTTGACACGTGTTATGGTTTGTTGCCTTATTAAAACATAATGTAATATTCTTTATCTTGTGTAAGTGATTAACACTTTGCATACTTTGTTTTATTTATTGTAGGAAAATATGGTCCTTTTGATATAATTATACATCATGGTGGAGAGATGATTTATCACCTAGAGGAATGTTATGGAGGGATAAACTACATGTACAGAAAAATATAGACCCGACATGTTTGGGTGGCTTGACCTCAAAGATGTCATGATTGAATTAGGGTATGGGGGTAAGTTTAAGATTTATTACAAACTTTCACGACACCAATTAGAGTGGATCTATGATGATGGTGGGATAATGAAGTTGATAGGTTATGTGAATGATGATGATAAGGTGAATGTGATAAAAGCAGCTGATGAAGATGCTGAGAAGAAGGGTAGGTTTAGAAGGCAATATAAAATGATGAAATGTAGTAGATGAAAATAACTCTCACAACATCGAGGATGCAGAAATGGTAGAGTAACAAAGACTAGAGGTGAAGATCAACAAGATGGTGGAGCTTCTACACAGGAATCGTAGGCCTATGGAGAAAAAACCTAGGAGGGTGATCTTGGTCTTGGTTTAGAGTAGGATGATAGTGATATTCTCAACAAGTTAGCTACAAAACAATTTAGAGTGAGACAAGATATTATTATTGTTTGTAATTCATAATTGTCGCACTAGTTTGATACTTCTTTCTTTCTTAATAATAAATTGAATGCCACTCTAGATGAAAAGGTTATAATGTATTGTAATATGCCTCTTGATCTGATCATATATGCTTCTATCTTTATGAATGTACTTGAACCATTATGATTGCTATTGACTAGTTATGATTTACTATATGCAAACCTCTCAACAAAGAAGAGGAAAACAACCGATGATGTTGTGCAACCAACTGAGGCACCTGGCAAAAAACTAAAATCTATACCTAGAAGAAAAGTGGGATTCTTGTCAGGCTCAGGGAGAGACCTTGGTTATCACCTCTCCAAAATGCACACCTTATTTTGAGATGCATGACAATGGCAACACATGTGAAAAGTGTTAAGCCTGCTATGCACTTCCATATCACAATTAAAACTTTCAACAAAATAAACTTTATTGATATATAGAAATCTCAGAGCAAAAACTACATTGTAATAAGTTCACTCTAATGAGTCGAAGACTCTTATTACATAAGCATAACAACATGTCTAAGATAACGACAAACTCAGCATCAAAGTATTATCTAGAAGATCCTTCTCATGTCCCAACCTCCATGCTATAGATAAAGCTATCTAATACTCATTTGAAAAAGATTAAAAATATTGGGGTGAGTTACACTCAGTGAGTAGATAACTTATCGTTAACGGATCTAAGTTTACGAAAATATTCAATATTAAATAAAAATAAGCTATTGTCAAAGGGAACAAATTTGGGAAACATGCAATTTTCGAACAAGAGAAACTTTCACGAATAGCATGTGAAAGTATTATAAAAGAATATTCACAAAATTTAAGAAACAATATAAATTGAGTACTTAATACTTTTAAAACTGTAATTATCGATCTAAATTCACATTTGCAAAAAAACTTACTCAGTTGTCACACTAAGGCTACGAAAATTATAGCCCAGTAGCATGAGAACGTGCATCGAATCACTATAGGTCAACATAGAGACAAAATATACCTAGCATTACCATAGGTTGCCCGAATGCCACTTCACTTTTGCCTAAAAGGCCACTTTAACATTGATATATATATACACACACACACACACACACACACACTCAAAATATCACTTGCAATATTCACTTGTACGAAATGCAATATAATATGCTTTAACACTTTTTAGACTTTCTCATATATTTTCATGAAAATAGAATATTTATGAATCTATACTACTTAAATTATTTTTGTCAAATATATAAAATGTCATATGAATAGTAACTCTAAAACATATTTTCAATAGTTGCATATTAGATAATATTTATCTTGTTAAAGATAAATAACTACTCAATATCAAATTCTTTATCAATTTTTCTATGATTAAAACAGAAATAAGATGTCTAATCCAACAGTTTATCTTTCTTGAGAAAAACTACTATATATGATAGACTATTTTTATACCAAATATTTAAAAAATAGCTAATGATAAGAAATCTACTCACCTTTAGAAATCTTCAACTCTTTTGGAGAACCGTACACCAAAAATTTACTCCTCGATCAAACCTATAAGTATACAATATGTATAAATACTAAAGATTTCTAAACATGAACTATTCGGGTATGAAACTAATGTTGGTTTCTAGGGACTTTTCTAAAATTTATTTTTCTTTCTTTTAAAGCAAAACTTGGGCCTTACAGTAAAATTTTCTAGTCTAAGGGGCAAAGATTAATTTTTTCAGCACTATTGGTTCTTTATTTAAAAAGAGATTAGACTTAAAAGAGAACTTCATATAACTGAGGGTTTATATAAAAAATTCCATTTCATCTTCTACATCACAGATTCCTTCCTATTTCTTTTTGTTCCCAAAATCCATCAAACTTGAATTGGGTTTGGTGACTAGGGTGAGCACCGCCGGAGAAGATCAGGTCCAAGAAATGGCCGGAGATCACCAGACATCGTCGGAGGTGACGCGGTGGCCGGAGAAGGTATTTCTTTTATTTTATTTTATAAATCAACATAAAACTAAAGCTAGAAGAATTCCACTTACCTCAAACTGAAGCTTCTTCCTTCTCTTCCTTCCTTTCTTTCTGACCTAATGTTTCTTTCTTTCTTTCTTTTTTTTTTGTGAATGGAGCCATGAGGATTTGCTAGCTATATGAAATTTTCATGCCCTTTGGCATTCTATAACTACAATTAACATTAAATCCTAATTAAAGACATTAAAATAGCCTAATTGAAACTCTTAATTTTATTGCATCAGGTATGAAACTCTTGGCTTTCTTTTTTTTTTTTTAATTATAGAGAAAACCAGTTCTCTACATCCTCTCCACCTTAAAATAAGTTTTGTCCTCGAAACTTTATGTACATTGGTTCTCAAAAAGTTGAGGGTGCATCTGACGCATCTCCTCTTCAAGCTCCCAAGTTGCTTCCCTTTTTGAATAATTTTTCCACCGGACCTTCACATATCGAATAGTACATCATCTAAGCACTTGTTCTTTTTGATCTACAATATGTTCCCATTTCTTGTCATTTGTGAAGTCTTTCTTCAACTCAATTGGTTCCAATTTTATAACTTGATTTGGATCACGAATGAATTTTTATAGCATAGATACATGAAACACATTGTGGACTCTAGCCAAAGAAGGTGGTAAAACAAGTCTATAAGCGACTTCACCAACACGTTGAAGTATCTCGAACGGTCCCATAAATCTTGGACTCAGCTTCCCTCAGATTCCAAATCTCTTCACACCTCTTCTAGGAGACACCTTTAAAAATACATGATCACCTTTTTAAAATTCCAGGCCTCTCTTCCTGCAATCAGCATAACTCTTCTATCTACTTTGTGAATTTCGAATGTGCTCTCTTATCAAGTAAGTCTTATCTATATCTTGTTGCACTAATTCTGGTCTAAGAAGTTTTCTTTCTCTAACATCGTCCCAGTGTATAGGTGAACGACACTTCCTTCTGTATAGAGCCTCATACGATGCCATCTTAATGCTTGACTGGTAACTATTGTTATATACAAACTCTGCCAATAGTAAATGCTCTTCCCATGATCCTTTCAAATCAAGGATACAATATCTTAACATATCCTCAAGAGTTTGAATCATTTTCCCTGACTGACCATCCGTTTGTGGATGATATGTTGAGCTAAAACAGAGTTTACTCTGAAGGGCTTTGTGCACACCTTTTTAGTACTCTGGTACAAATCTAAGATCTCTATCAGATACTATCTCCACTGGAACACCATGAAGCTTGACTACTTCCGCGATATACAACTTCGTAAGCTTCTCCAAGGAAAACTTTATATTGATCGGCAAGAAGTGAGCTGACTTAGTTAGATGGTCCACTATAACCCATATAGCATTGTTACCTCTTACAGACCTTGGTAACCCCGTGACAAAGTCCATATTAATTTTCTCCCACTTTCACATTGGTATATCGAGGTTTTGAGTTAATCCCGCTGGTCTTTGCTTTTACTTGCTGACATACCTCACACTCTGAAATATTTGCTAATATCTTTCTTCATATTGTTTCACCAATATATCTCCTTCAAATCTTTGTACATTTTTGTTCCACTATGATGCATTGTATATCCAGAATGATGAGCCTCCTTCCAAATCTTCTTCTTCAATTCTCTATTATTCGGAACACAGAGTCGATTTCTAAACCTTAGAGATCCATCACCATGTATCATAAAATCTGGTTGTTTACCATCCTTGACTCCCTTCTGAATGTTTTTCAATTCGGAGTCATCTTTTTGAGAAATCTTAATGTCAGCAATTAATGCAAGTTGTACTTGGATGTTAGCTAGTTTAGCCGATGATTGTTGATATCGAATCTCAACTCTCAATTGATCTAAATCTTCTAATATACATATTTGTCGAGTAATGAGACAAGCTATAATACTCGTCTGACTAAGGGCGTCAGCAACTACATTTGCTTTTCCTGGATGATAATTAATACCAACATCATAGTCTTTAAGTAGCTCCAACCACATCTTTTGCCTCATATTCAGCTCTTTTTGAGTAAAAACGTGTGATCGGTATAGATCTCACAATGTACTCCGTAGAGATAATGTCTCCAAATTTTAACGGCAAAAACTATTGTCTCAAACTCTAAATCATGTGTTGGATAATTTTACTCATAAGGTCTCAGTTGTCGAGAACCATAAGCTATCACTTTTCCATTTTGCATGAGCACACATCTCAAACCTTTATGAGAGGCATTGCTATAAACAATAAAGTCTTCTCAAGTGATTAATATAGTGAGAACTAGTGCAGATACTAGTCGGTTCTTTAACTCTTAAAAACTCCTTTCACATTCTTCAAACCAAACAAATTTGATTCCTTTTTGAGTCAAGCGGGTCAAAGGTGAGGCAATATGAGAGAACTCCTCTACGAATCTCCGATAATAACCTGCCATGCCAAGAAAGCTGCAGATCTCATGAACACTTGTTGGTCTTTTCCAACTCACAACTGCTTCAATTTTTTGCTAGGTCTACCTTGACTCCATCCTTTAAAATAACATGTCCTAGAAAAGACACATTATCTAACCAGAACTCACACTTTTTTAAATTTTGCATAGAGCTTTTTCTTTCTCAAAACACTGAGCATGCATTGTAGATGTTCCTCATGCTCCTTCTGGTTCTTTGCATATATCAAGATATTATCTATAAGTATCACCACAAAATGATCTAAGAAGGACTTGAACACCCTATTCATGAGGTCCATGAAAAATGCAGGTGCATTCATTAACTCGAATGGTAACACAAGAAATTCGGTTATGACCATAACAGGTACAAAATGCAGTTTTTGGAGTGTCTTCAGCTTAATCTTTAATTGATGATAGCCCGATCGTAGATCAATCTTTGAAAACACCTGAGCTTCTTGTAATTGGTTGAACAAATCATCAATCCCTGGTAACGGATATTTATTCCATATAGTCACCTTATTAAGCTCCTGATAATCAATATATAATCGCATGCTATCATCTTTCTTCTTTACAAATAACACTGGTGAGCTCAAGGTGAAACACTGGATCTAATAAACTCCTTATCCAGAAGTTCTTGCAACTGCTCCTTAAGTTCTTTTAGTTCTATTGGAGCCATTCTATAAGGGGCCTTTGAGATTGGACTTGTGTCTGGAATCAGTTCAATAGAAAATTCTATTTCCCTATCGGGTGGCATTATAAGGAGATCTTCTGGAAAGACATCTGGAAATTCACGCGCGATAGGAATTTGATCCAGACTAACTTCTTTCTATGCTCAAAGCAAAACTCTGATTGATCGGGAATTCTAAACACCACTTTCTTCTCTCGTCACAAAATAGATGCATGACCAATCCATCCCTAGAATGATATCATAATCATGCATATCAAGGATGATCAATCCGCTGGAAGATCCCTATCCACTATTTTTATATTATCTTTGCAATACTTATTAGATATCAGTACACTATCTCCTGGTGTGCTAACATGCACTTCAAGCTCTAGAGTATCACATGACAACTCTTGCTTCTTAAAAAATTGTGCAGCAATAAAAGAATGCAAAGCTCCAAAATCAAATAGTACTCGAGCAAAAGTAGAATATATAGGTATGGTACCTGACACCACATCATTATTTACCTGAGCCACTTGCTTGATTATAGAGTAAACTTGAGCCTTAGATTGAGGACATTGATTACTTTGAGGCGCCTTACGAGTCAGAGTTTCATTCAATTTGGGACAATCTGCAATATTGTGATCCTTTTGGCCACACCTCAGGGAAGCACCAGTCACCCTCTAACAATCTTCACTTCATGGTTCGGCTTGTCACATATGGTGTACCTCATCGACTTCTGGTTCATAGTTTGCTTTCCTTTTGAATCTATATGTTGTCTCTTATATTACCAATTCTTGTTATGACCTCCACGTTCGTCCGATCTGAACCTCTTCTTCATATCATCATTCTTGTGATCATTAACTGAGAAAATTTCTTTTCGCTCCTTTTCAATCACTAAAGCTTTCTTCAATACCGCAACATAAGTAGAGAGTTCAGGAGCTCACTTGAAACCATATCTCGGGTTGTAGACACCTCAAAATGACGTGCTCTATCTTCTTCGGTTGCAACAAACTAGGGTGCAAACTAGGATAAATAAACGAATTCCTCCTCGTACTCAGCCACGGTCTTATCATTTTGTTTCACTCACAAAATTCCTTCTCCTTCTACTGTCGAACAATCTTTGAAAAGTATTTCTCATAGAAGACTTTCTTGAACTGGTCCCAAGATATCTGGTCAGCACCATCTCCTAGAATCCTCTGCTGCATTTGCCACCAGCCATATGCATATACTTTCAACATGTAAATTGCATAAGCCACTTTTTCTCCTTCAGGACACTTCATATAAGTAAAGACTTTCTCCATCTCTGTGATCCAGTCTTCAGCTATCATAGGATCAACACTTCCTTCGAAGGTAGGTGATGTCAACCTCATAAGCTCTGCCATACCACTTCGCAGTAAAGGATGATCATTGTCTCTAGATTCTTGCTGTTAGTTAATTTGTTGCTGCTGATTTGCATCACAGTAGTGAGATTTTGCATCATCTGTAACAAAGCATTTGCATCCATTTGATTCCCTCCAGAACCAAATCCACATGCATTTCTACCACCAAATATTTGCCCCAAAGTCTGGTGCAAATCACTTTCCCGAGTTGAAAGAGTGCTGGTGTTGTTCCTAGCCATCTAGTTATAAAGCAAACAAACAATATGTCAATGATCACTAAAAGCAACTCTAAAACTTATTTATAAATGCTACTAACTATAAACTTCTAAGCCTATGACTTCTAAATCTAAGTTCTGATACCACAACTTGTCACGCCCCCAAAATGCGCAGTTTATTTTGAGATGCATGACAATGGTAACACGTGCGAAAAGCACATGCTAAGCCTATTGTGCACTTCCATATCACAATTAAAACTTTTAATAAAAGAAACTTTATTGACATATAGAAGTCTCATAATAAAAACTACATTGTAACAAGTTCACTCTAATGAGTCAAAGACTCTTATTACATATGCATAACAACATGTCTAAGATAACTATAAACTCAAAGATCAAAACATTATCTAGAAGATCCTTCTCACGTCCCAAACTCCATGCTATAGATAATGATGTCTACTACTCATCTAAAAAAGATTGAAATTATTGGGGTGAGTTTACACTCAGTGAGCAGATAACTTATCATTAGCGGATCGACAAGTTTACAAAAATCTTCAATATTAAATAAAAATAAGCTATTGTCAAAGGAACACATTTGGGAAACATACAATTTTTGAACAAGAGAAACTTTCATGAATAGCATATGATAGTGTCATAAAAATATTCATAAAATATAAGAAACAATATAAATTGAGTACTAAATACTTTTAAAACTATAATTATCGATCTAAATTTACATTTGTAAAAACTTCCTCAGTTGTCACACTAAGGGTATAAAATTTATAGCCCATTAGCATGGAAATGCGATCAAATCACTATAGGCCAATCCGGGATAAAATGTATCTAACACTACTATAGATTGTCCAAATACCACTTCACTTTTGCACGAAAGGCCTTCTTTCTTGGTTGGTACAGTCAATACTATATGGTAGGCTTAAACAAATCACTTACTTCATAGTGGACTTGAGGATTTTAAATATTTAAAATACTTTTTTCACTCAAAATATCACTTGCAATATTCACTTGAACGAAAAGCAATATAATATGCTTTAACACTTTTGTAGACTTTCATATATATTCATGAAAATAGAATATTCATGAATCTATACTACTTAAATTATTTTTGTCAAATATAGAAAATGTCATATGAACAAGAACTCTAAAATATATTTCAATAGTTTGCATACTAGATAATATTTATCTTGTTAAAGATAAATAACTACTTAATATCAAATTCTTTATCAATTTTTCTATGCTTGAAACGAAATAACATGTTCGATCCATAAATTTGTCTTTCTTGAGAAAACTCTATATATGATGACTATGTTTATAACAAAATATTTAAAAATAGCTAATGATAAGAAATCTAGTCACTTTTAGAAATCTTTAACTCTTTTGGAGAACCGTGACGCTAAAAACTTACTCCTCGATCAAACCTATAAGTATACAATTAAGTATACAATATGTATAAATACTAAAGATTTTTAAACATAAACTATTCTGAGTATGAAACTAATGTTTCTAGTTTCCAGGACTTTTCTAAAATTTATTTTTCTTTCTTTTAAAGCAAAACTTGGACCTTATAATAAAATTTTCTAGTCTAAGGGGCTAAGATTAATTTTTTGATGCTATTGGTTCTTTATTTAAATAGAGATTGGACTTAAAAGAAAACTTCATATAACTAAGAGTTTATATGATAATTCCATTTCATCTTCTACATCACACATTCCTTCCCGTTTCTTTCTGTTCCCAAAACCCATCAAACTTGAATTGGGTTCGGTGGCTAGGGTGAGCTCCGCTAGAGAAGATCTGGTCCAAGAAATGACCGGAGCTCACCGGACATTGTTGGAGGTGACGCGGTGGCCAGAGAAGGTATTTATTTTATTTTATTTTATAAATCTACATAAAACCAAAGCTAGAAGAATTCCACTTACCTCAAACTGAATCTTTTCTCTTCCTTTCTTTTTCTCTGACCTATTGTTCCTTTCTTCCTTTCTCTTTGTGTGAATGGAGCTACGAGGATTTGCCAGCTATATAAAATTTTCATGTCCTTTGGCATTCTATTCCTCCAATTAACATTAAATCCTAATTAAAGACGTTAAAATGGCCTAACTGAAACTCTTAACTTTATTGCATCAGGTATGAAACTATAGACTTTTTTAATAGAAAAACAGGTTTTATCCCACCAAGAGGTAGAATAGTTTCAGGCATAGTCAATGGAAGGAAGAGATTTAAAGAACACTCTAAAGGGTCAACTACTATTAAGTAAGACTTGCGAGGTTGTTGGCTATGGAAGTAAATTTGTATAAAGTTTTGTAGCATCTTTTGTTAAAAATCATATGATATGTAAGAATCTGGTACTATTATTGACTAGTTATGTCTTTTTTTGGAAACTCAAGATGTCAGACTTGGTGAGAGTGGAATGTTCAAGTGTGGATGGTTGTTTTCGGTTATTTTTATGCTAAGAAAGTTGTTGGCTTGTTTCTTATCATTATCTTGAATGTGAATTTATTGATTTTAGTTATTATTCACCACATGAAATCATGTTTTATTGTGGAATGCAATATCTACTTTATTGAATTTGTCTATAGTTTTAAATTGTAGCAGGGATATACATGTAAATATAGGGAGATGATTTTGCATCTGAAGTTAAAACTAAGAGGTGTCTTTACACTTAAACTGAAAGTACAATTGGTGTCTTTGCTATTAAAATAAAAGTTTAGGGGTTCTGTAACATCGCAATAATTTTTTTCTTTTCGATGATCGAGATCAGCATCGATATCGACCCTGTATCTACAAATTCCATTCACGTCTTTCAATGTCATGAGAATAAATTGTGACATGTTCTCATTAAATTTCTCCTTTGTCATGTTATAGCCTGCATATTGACCCTAACATGAGAACCAGACCTAAACCTTGATTAAAGTTAAACCAAAATGACAAGAAGCTATTAAAATAATATAAATATCATATCTAAATAGTTTGGGTAGCCATGATTGGGGAGGGGGTGGGGGGAATTTGCATTAAAAACCCCTATAATTTGAAATATTCTAAGATTCCCAAACACATGGGTTATGGCCATATAAGCACTCAACCTCCCCTCTCTCTCTCTCTCTCTCTCTCTCTCATTTTTTTTCATTTTCAAGAGAAAACACCCAAACCCTCTCTCCCTCCTTCCCCCTTGGCCGGCCCCCTTTCCAGCCCAAAAAACCCTCAATTTCTTGTTATATCCCCATTTAAACTCTCTCTCAAGTCTCATTTCTCAAGAAAGGAGGAGTAGGTCAAGGAGCTTGTAGGAGTGATAATGAAGGACTAGGAGAGTTCCTTTGAGCTCCATTTGGTATACTCCTTAACCCTACACAAATTTGATAATTCTTTAGTAGCATAAATCTAATTTCCCTTGATGAATTATTAATTTAAGCTTGCATGTGCAATAGTAGCTCAATTCATGCTTGCATGTAGGGTTAGAAGAAAGAATGGTTCATGCATGTCAATAAACAAGGATAAAAATGTGATCTTTGTGCTTAAGAACATGTAAAGCATGACCATTTCTTATTTAAAGTCTCCCTATATTCAAATTATGGTGGATATGCTCTGGTTTGGTGATTGTATAACTTGCATGTTGATATTCGATGCACAATCTCATACTGGAAAATTACCTGCAGGATACTCTGTTAGTATTCTGACCATAACTTTCTCTGTGAATATCCTTTTTAAGTAAAATTTTTTATTGTGAATTTATACTTGTGCACCTTTCTGTTGAACTTAGTTTGGTCTAATTTGGATATCATTTACTATCTCGAATGCTTTGTAGAAGTGAATACATGTGTCTTCAACGGATTGCTTGAGACAGGTTCACTATAGAGAGCATAACTCTCAATATATATCTTGCATGCATTAAATTCTTGCTATTTCTAAAACTAGACTCATGTCCTATTTGATCCATGCCTTGAAAATTGTAAATTCGTATTATAAGTGGTTTTGCCTCAACTTTTGATCATCTTGATTAGTGACATCTATGTGTTGAATTGTTTGGGTAATGACTATTGATTCATGATTTGCATTCCATTAAGTCCCATGAGGACAAAGGGCCCTGTGTGAGGACGCTCACCGGTGGGTGTATATATGAAGGCATGTATGGTATTGACACATCCCGAAAGTTGGAACTTACGATCATGAATATCTAGTTGTTTATTCTTTTCGATGTTCATAACTTCATGTTAATCCTTGATGCTACTATGGATGCAACTAACTATTGGTATCTACTATTTTGTTTTGTCAGTATCATATCACTTCCATATCCCTTTATGGTTGTACCCATGACTTTTCATTTGGTTACCTATTGAGCCTTACGCTCACCCCTATTTTTTTACATCCCCCGCAGGTACTAATCTAGAAAAGGGCAAATGTGTGATAAGTCAGTTCAATGACTAGTTTAGAAATGCCCCTTTTATTGTCTTGTTGTACTTTTGGACTACTTATGTAATATCATGCATTTAAAACTTTTACTTCGGACTTCAGCATGTAATATACTGTTCCCTTAAGCTTTTTAGCTTTTATTCTGGTATTTTGTGCACTCAGCTGTCTACCTGAGATTTCTGGGTGTGGTATGGTTGCGATATAGATGTGAATTTGTACTTTGATATTGCTTATACAGGAGCATATATGAAATTGAGCAGGTTGACCTTTAATCTTATGGCTGGGCCATGCCCAATTTTCATACACCTCCCGGGCACCATCTTTACCAGCTTTGGGGGCTGTTATAGAGTGGTATCAGAGCACAGGTTGACACCTTAAGAGTTACACATAGAATATCAGGGGAACATAGCAATAGGTAGTCGGTGTTGAACGCTAGTTGTGGCAGGATTGCATTTGCATCACGTTCATACCCTTCCTACATGCATTTGTAGATAGATATTATCTTGCTTTAGCTGATGTATGTCTTTTGACAAACATGGCTGATGAGCATTCATCCGATCCTGGATCATAGGGGTCAGTGAGCAGTGCAGATGTATGGAGCAATAGCTCCGAAGATGGGGGGGCTCAGTTCAGAGGAGTCTGACTTGGGAGAAGCGGTTGCTAAGAGTCGAGGATCATCCCTCATGGGACATAGGACTAGAGGTCGCTAGGCTCGAAGGGTGGAGCCGGAGGAGGAGGAGGAACCAGAGGAGGATCCAGAGGAGGATCTGTTGGAGGACCCGTAGGAGGACCTGCAGGATGATTCGGAGGAGCCGGAGGAGGAGGACCTGGAGGAGGATCCAGAGGAGGACCCGCAGAAGGAGCCGGAGGAGGGACCACAGGAGGAGCCCATGGAGGAGGATCCGGAGGAGGAGCTAGAGAAGGACCCAAAAGAGGAGCCGATGGAGGAGGAGCATGTCCATGGTGGGATCCTTGACGGAGCTGTAGGGGGAGCCGGAGGAGGTACCGCAGGAGGAGCCCATGAAGGAGGATCCGGAGGAGGAGCTAGAGGAGGACCCAAAAGAGGAGCTGATGGAGGAGGAGCATGTCCATGGTGGGATCCTTGACGGGGTGCTTCATGAGTGGGCGCCTATTGGGGAGGAGTTCCTGCAGAACGAGATCCTAGAGGGAGAACCTCATGTATGGGGTTTTTAGATGGAGGATGACTGAGTATGGGAGGACGAGATAGAAGTGGAGGATCCTACTAGTGGTGATGAGCAGGAGGAGATCAGCTTAGATGGTAATGAGCCACCGCCGAGTGAGGAATCCGATTCTGAGTCCACCACGGATAGTTCTTCTTCCTCTATTTAGAAATTAACCCATAGGGTCACCATATTATGTACTTTCTTGTTCATAGTAGGGGGACACCAGGTGTGGTGTATCATGAGGGTTGTCATGTACATTTTGACTTTTGATCAGTTGTGGCGTATTGTACTTTTGGATAATCCTAATGATAAGGATGATTTTGTAAATGCAAGTATCTGATGAATGAAAGGTTTTCTATGGGATTACTACTTTGTGATAATTATATTATCAACTGTTATATACCATGCGACTAACAAAGTAATTCTGGTTTAAGTGCTTTTAGCAATCTATGAAATATGAGACTTAGTTGTATTTTGTGTAGATAATGGTGAGGACAAGAGCGACTCGGTTCCAGGATGAGAGAGGCCAAGGCTTAGAGAGCATAGCAGAAGGCTCTTCATCTCACGGCTGAACTACTCGAAATCTTGGTAAGAGACCTATAGAGCAGGATTAACCGATACCAGATCCATTAGAGTAGTTAGCGCAAATCCTCAAGCAGCAGATGAACCAAGGATTCAACCGGCCAGCTCAAGTCACATCAGCTTTGGAGCAGTTTCGGAAGCTCAATCCCTCGACCTTCATGGGAACCACTTACCCATTGATGCGGAAGATTGGATCCTGCAGATGGAGAAAATATTTGCAGTATTAAAATGCACCCAAGAGCAAATGGTGTCCTTTGCCACCTTCATGTTCAGAGGAGAAGCTGAACATTGGTGGAGGGCAACCATAAGATTGGAAAAAGCCGCTTAGAGGCAAGTTGATTGGGAGAGGTTTGTCGAATTAATAAACAAGAAGTACATTCTGGAGGGGTTTAGGGACAGATGGGCCATTCAACTTCAAAAACTCCAACAGAACAGTATGACTGTACAGGAATATGAAGCAAAGTTCACCTTGCTTTTGAGGTTTGCCCCATATATGGTGGCGGAGGAATCTGAGAAGTGCAAAAGATTTCAGCGAGGGCTCAGAGCAAATTTTGGGTGTAGACTTGTAGCCCTCAGAATAAGGGACTACGCCGAGCTAGTAGAAATCATAGTTGAAGTCGAGAAGGACCAGTTGGAGAATTAGGAACTCCGCAATAAGAAGCAGAATGCAGCCAAGCACCTAAGAATAGAAGGGGGCCCAGTAGCTACTAAGATGGCCTCAAATCAGCTAGGGAAGTCGACGACTTCAAAATTTCCCTTTCGTCGAGACCAAACAAATCAGACCAGCAAGCCATCGGCATGTAACCGATGCGGAAAGAATCACTTCGGAGCTGCAGATTCCATCGCGGATGTTATGAATGTAGTCAAACTGGGCATTTCAAGAGGGATTGTCTGACTCTGAAGAACCAACCACCAGCTGAGCGAGCAATAGAAGGAAACCACCCTACCCGAACTAGTATTTCCCAACAATCACAAGCACCACAGCAGAAGCCTCAATCACAGCAGAGTGTGCAACAAAACCAGAGGAACCAGGGAAGAGTCTTCGCTATAACTAAGAAGGATGCTCCAGCCTCACCGTCGGTAGTGGAAGGTACACTTCCCATATGTTCATTCTCTGCTCATGCACTTTTCGATCCTAGATCTACACACTTTTTTGTATCACCGCACTTTGCCAGCAAGTTCACCAGCTCGCCAACAATGTTAGATAATGAATTAATTGTCTCTACCCCTATGGGTGGTAGTCTCCTAGCATCATATGCCTATAAGACTTGTGGAGTCTTAGTAGGTAATCATACCATGAATGCAGATCTGATATGCCTTGATATGTCAGATATTGATATTATCCTAGGAATGGATTGGTTAGCATCTCATCATGCTACTGTAGATTGTTTGAGGAAGTTGATAAAGTTTAAACCAGAGAGAGGTGCGAGTTTTATTTTTCAAGGAGAGAATAGAGAACCCCTCACACCCCTAATCTCATTCATGAAAGATGCTAAATTATTGAGACAAAGATGCAGTGGATATCTAGCTTGCGTGTTGAGAGACAAATTGAATGAGAAGAAGTTGTCGGAGATACCAATTGTGAGAGATTATCCGGATGCTTTTCCAAAAGACCTGCCAGGATTGCCACCAGATCAAGACATAGAGTTTGGCATAGATTTAATCCCTAGGACCACTCCTATATCCAAGACCCCGTATAGATTGGCACCTGCGGAGATGAAGGAGCAAATCCAGGAGCTATTAGATAAGGGATTCATTAGACCCAACATGCCTCCATGGGGAGCGCCGGTCTTATTTGTAAAGAAGAAAGATGAGAGTATAAGACTCCGTGTTGGCTAAAGAGAGTTGAACAATATGACAATCAAGAATAAGTACCCACTTCCCAGGATAGATAATCTATTTGATCATCTTCAAGGAGCTCAATATTTTTCCAAGATTGATTTAAGGTCAGGGTACCATCAGTTAAAGATTAAGCCTAAGGACATACTGAAGACAGCATTCAGGACTCGTTATGGTCAGTATGAATTTTTGGTGGTGCCCTTTGGGCTGACTAATGCGCCGGCCGCATTCATGGATTTGATGAACCGAATATTTTAACCTTATTTAGATCAATTTTTGGTAGTTTTCATTGATGACATCTTGATCTATTCTAAGAGCTTCCAAGAGCATGAGAAATATTTGAGAATTATATTGCAAACCCTAAGAGAGCAGCAGCTGTATGCAAAGTTCAAGAAGTGTGAATTCTGGTTAGAGAAGGTGATGTTTTCGGGGCATGTGATCACTAGAGATGGGATATCCGTGGATCCAGCGAAGGTTGAGGCTGTTGTGAACTGGCCACGTCCCACCTCGGTAACCGAGATTCAAAGTTTTTTGGGATTAACAGGATATTATAGAAGATTTGTCAAAGGCTTTTCCCAATTAGCAACCCCTTTGACCTATTTGACTCGTAAGAATGCTAAGTTCGTGTGGAGTGAGAAGTGCGAGGAGCATTTTCAAGAGCTTAAGAAGAGGTTAGTAACCTCTCCCATTCTCACTATCCCTACAAATTCAGATAAGTTATATAGCGATGCATCTTTTCAAGGTTTGGGTTGTGTTCTGATGCAGAATGAGAAGGTGGTAGCTTATGCCTCCGGGCAATTAAGGCCCCATGAGAAGAACTACCCGACTCATGATTTGAAATTGGCTGCTGTGATTTTTGCCTTGAAGATGTGGAGTTACTATTTATATGGAGTATCATGCGATATTTATACAGATTACAAGAGTTTGAAATATATCTTTACTCAGATGGAGATCAACATGAGGTAGAGGAGATGGCTGGAGTTATTAAAAGATTATGATGTGAATATTCTTTATCATCCTGGTAAAGACAACGTGGTGGCAGATGCACTCAATCAGAAGAACCATGTCATATCAGCATGTATTACAACTGAGCAAGTCGAATTGATCAGAGAGCTAGAAAGGATGGATATTGAAGTCAGAACGAACCATTTCAAAGTAAGGATTTATCAGATGAGCTTGCAACCAACACTGTTAGATCAAATCAAGGAACAACAGAATGAAGACAAGGAGCTGAGTGAGATAAAGAAGAAGGTGGAGTAAGGTAAATATTTAGATTTTTTAATTCATGATGGTATTCCTAAAATGGGCAATTGCCTCTGCGTACCCAACAATGAGGGGCTCAAGGAATAGATATTGAGAGAAGCTCACCAGACTCCGTATACTCTTCATCTGGGAAGCACCAAGATGTACTAAAACCTTCGATGGAACTTTTAGTGGAATTAAATGAAGAAGGAGATTGCTAAATATATATCAAAGTGCTTGACATGCCAACAGGTGAAGATTGAACACCAGAAGCCGTCGAGACTATTGGAGCCATTGCCTATCCAAGAATGGAAGTGGGACCACATCACAATGGACTTCGTCATCGGACTACCCCGCTCAGCAAAAGGAGAAGATGCCATATGGGTAGTAGTTGACCGTCTAACTAAGTCAGTACACTTCATAGCCTACAAAATATCATATACCATAGAGAAGTTAACCAACCTGTACATCGGAGAGATCGTGAAGCTCCACAGAGTTTCTGTATCCATTGTTTCGGATCGAGGCCCCCCGTTTCACCTCAAGATTCTGGAAGAGCCTACATAGAGCTTTAGGGACTGGACTGAAGTTCAGCACTTCAGCACATCCTCAGACTGATGGACAATATGAGAGAAACAGACTCTGAAGGTCATGCTGAGAGCTTGCACCCTAGATTTTGGAGACAATTGAGCTACTCACTTGCTGCTGGTAGAGTTCGCCTACAACAACAGCTTCCATTCCAACATTAGCATGGTGCTGTATGAAGCCCTATATGGGAGGCGATGCCGATCCCCTATCTGTTGGGAAGAAACCGATGACCATCAACTACTTGAACCAGACTTAATCCAAGAGACGATGGAGAAGATCCAAATCATTCGACAACATATGAGGACGCCACAAAGTAGACAAAAGAGCTATGCGGATCGAAGATGCAAGGATCTAGAATTTCAAGTCGGTGATCATTTGTTTCTGAAGGCTACACCAATGAAAGGCATATCAAGAGGTGGTAAGAAAAACAAACTATGTCCGAGATACATTGGTCCATTAGAGATTTTGGAGAGGATCGGACCAGTTGCTTATCGACTAGCCTTGCCCCCAGATTTTGAGAAGATTCATAATGTGTTCCATGTCTCTAACCTAAAAAAATATGTGCCAGACCTAGGACACATCATTTCGTACCAACCCTTGCCCCTATGGGAGGATCTATCTTATGAGGAACGGCCAGTTCGAGTGCTAGACTTTAAGGAGAAGCAGCTGAGGAACAAGTTCGTATTGCTAGTTAAAGTGTTATGGAACAATCGAGGGGTTGAGGAGGCAACATGGAAACTAGAATCCGAAATGTGAAAAGCATATCCACATCTGTTTTAAGGGTACGTAAAATTTCGGGGATGAAATTTCTTTAAGGGGGAAGTATGTAACATCACAATATTTTTTTCCTTCCGATGATCAGATACCATTACTGATATCGACCCCTGTATCTATAAATTTCATTCATGTCTTCCAATATCATGAGAATAAATTATGACATGTTCTCATTAAAGTTAGGGTTTATTGCTGAAAACCACCTTAACTTTTAGTCAAATTGATGAAAACCACCTTTTTTTTTGATAAAACCACGCATTTTGTCGTTATGTTTCACATGTCACACCATTTTTGCTTTTTTTATAGTTACCACCTTAACTTTTTTATTATCAGTTACCACCTTAACTTTTATAAAGTAAGTATGAATTTCATAAAATAGCGGTGGTTCGTGTCAAAAGTTTATAAAGGTAAGGTGATATATATATAAATTTGTATTTTGTAAAGATGGTAACCATAAGAAATATAAAAGTAAAGGTGGTAAATAGATATAACAGTTAGGTGGTAGCGGTAAAAAATCTTAGTGTGACATGTGAAACATAACAAAGAAAGTAAGGTGGTTTTATTAAAAAAAAGTAGGTGGTTTTCAAAGAATTTGACTAAAAGTTAAGGTGGTTTTCAACAATAAACCCTTAAAGTTATCCTTAGTAATGTTATAGCCTGCATAGTGACCCTAGCATGAGAACCCCAACCATCCAAGACTTAGACCTTAATTAAAGTTAAACTAAAATGACAAGGAGCTATTAAAATAACATAAATATCGTGTCTAAATAGTTTAGGCAGCCATGAGTTGGTCTTGGTAATTTACACAAAACCCCTACAATTTACCATATTTCAAGATTCCCAAGCACATGAGTTATGGCTATATAAGCACTCAACCTCCTCTCTCTCTCATTTCTTTTTTCATTTTCAAGAGAAAACCTCCAAACCTTCTCTCACTTCTTCCCCCTTGGCCGGCCCCCTTTCCAGCCCAAAAAACCCCCAATTTCTTATTATATCGCTAGTTAAACTCTCTCTCAAGTCTCATTTCTCAAGCAAGAAGGAGGAGTAGGTCAAGGAGCTTGTAGGAGTGACATTGAAGGACTAGGAGAGTTCCTTTGAGCTCCATTTAGTATACTCCTTAACTCTACACAAATTTGATGATTCTTTAGTAGTGTAAATCTAATTTCCCTTGATGAATTATTAATTTGAGCTTGCATGTTGATCATCACATTTTAATTACAAATTTATACCCTCATTATCTATTTTATATGAATAAATATCCTACTAATAATTGTTTTTATCTTAATTTGTAGGCTAATGGAGTATTATTGAATAAGAACCCAAATGAAGATTATTTCAAGCCCAAAAGATCTCTAATGAAGCCCAGAATGCCTAAATCCAAAGCTCACGACTAAGTTTAGAAGCAAAATCTCAATACACATCACTTTCTTGGTCGAATTATTAATAACTTGGCTTACAATTGAGAATCAAATCAAATATGGAAAAAATAAAGTCAAATTCGTGCTCAGGATGGTCAACCGCAAAGAAAATGCGATATCTCTCAATCCCGAAGCGAATTCAACATATTATATATGAAAATCGCCATCTCGACGAGACGGAGCCATCCAAATTACCAGATTCTCAAAATTCCATCAGCAGCAGCGGGTTATGATAGAAACTGAATTTAAGTGATATATATTCAATTATTTGAAGGCCAAGTTAAATTCTAAGAAGCCCAAGAGCATTTAAGAGAAGCCCAAGAGTCTTAAAAGAATTAAATACAAAGAAATAAAGCCCACAAAGCCCATCTCTCGAGGATTAAATCAATGGTCTAGATTATTTGGAGAGATCCTATGGCTATAAGGGTTGTTGAGGGCTAACCTAAATCCTATGGTTGTGAGTGTTACTTGGGGGCGAGGCAAATCCAAAGGTTGTGAGAGATTCTTGTTATCTATAAATAGAGGGGTAGAGTGAGGGCTTGAGATTGTGAAATATTTTGTAAAACTCTATTTGGAGAGGAGGGTTACTCTTAATTGAGAAGACCTTCCAAAATTGTAACTTTTGTTACACAATAAATAAAATTTTTCACCCCTTCAATTTTCTTTCTCTTCTTCTAATCCAAGGACCAAAAGGAGGATTAGATTAAGATCGAGAGTTGTTGGTTTCTATTTTATTTCTTTTTCATTTTCTTTCTTGTTCATTTAATTGCTTTGTAGCTTAGATTTACTTTCATGCAATTTAATTTCATGCAATTTACTTTCATGCAATGTATTTAATTCTTGTATTTACTTTCTAGAATAGATTTTTCTCTTCTTTAATTCACCTTGAGGCTAGAACCCTCTAGGAATTACCCTTTCTAAGTGTGGAGCTAATATTTGTGGGATCCTAGAGATTGTTTTAAACTAGCTAACAAATCCAACTCATTCATGTGAGATTGAGATAAGCTAAGTGGATCTACTCTAGATTCCTCATATCTTTAACTAATCCTCCATACTTTACATTCTTGATTTTGTACTTATCCTTATTTTTCATTTGTTTATTTTTTTCTTTTATTCTTGATTCTTGATTTCATTGATTTTACTTCTCTCTCAATCTCATATTCCCTCCATGTGCATATAATCTCAAACCTAGTTTTGTTATTATGTGCATATAACCACAACCACATTCTCAACTTTATTTTCTCCTCTTTTGCACATAATCCACAACCATTCTCTCTAGCCTCTTCATCATCACTTTCACCTTTTTCTCACTTTCATTTTATTTGAATAACTCCTAATTGTCATGCGCATAATTTGAGAACCAAAACTTAAACAAAACTCTTCCTACTTCCCGTTCCTCGTGGGATCGATAATCTTTTATACTATAACTTGATCAAGGTTGTATACTTGCAACTAAGGTAATCACTCAAAATTTTCCCATCAAGTTTTGGCGGATTCTTGAGACGGTGCATAAGTAGGATTTTTATTGACTTTGGTCCCTTATTTTGTGTGTTTTCTTTGTGTAGGAACTTGGAGCTTGAAGATCAAGAGTTGAAGACTCAAGATTGAAGAATTGCCTCCAACGAGGCTTTGGATAGCGATTAGTGGGTAACTCTTCTTTCTAGTATTCTCAATTCCATCCTTTAGATAGTTCATTCATTAGAGACAATTAGGAAAAAAAAAAAAATTAAAAAATAAAAATAAAAAAGATTTTTACCCTTGTCGACTCTAATAAACTTTATTTCTTTGATTGTCGACCATAATAAAAAATAAATTTTTTTATTTTTGCATCCTTTTAGTTGCTTTTAATTCCTAGGGTTGCATTTCATATAATAGTAGGAATTCACCAAGTGATTTGAGCATCTTGATTTGGCACACACTTGAAAATATCTTAAGGGCAAAACCCATTAATCAAGATAAGGTGAGGGATTTCATCACCCTTTCCTTAGCCCAAAAATCACTAATTCCTCACTACACTTACCCAAGCCTCTTAAAATTTGATTAGACGTTGGCCCCTAAGGATTCGAGCTTATTAAGGAACAAGAAATCCTTAAGTGAACCGGTCCAAGTTTATCTGGATTAATTGGTGTCTAAGACAAGGTTTAGGGTTATGTAAGGCGCCCGCAAGGAAAGAGGTACTTAATTGATCTTTGATCTCCTCTAGTACTATCCTTACGGCTAATTACCTGAGTAAACTTTGATCTTTTTACTAAGGAAATTTTTGGTTAGGAGCTGGTCTAAGTCAAGTTTAGGCTTAACCCTAGAGTTAAGGTGATTGAAAAGTGATTGCCTTGATTTGCTTTTAGTTAGTTTTTCCTTTTTCTTTTTTTCTCATCATCTTCTTAACTTTTTCTCTTGTCCTTTTTCATAAAAATAAAAAAAATTGATTTTGGTGTATGCAAACTTGGGTTAGGGATAATACCAATCGTTTAATTCGTTTTGATCCATCTCTTGAACCAAACGAAATGGCCAATACCAATCCACCGTTCTTCAAGATGTTTGTTACCCCACTAGAAATGCAATCCCTCTTGCATAAAACTCCCCGAGGTCAATGGAGCAAATTTCGAACTTAGACCGCATTTTATTAACATGCTTCCCAAATTCCTAGGAATAGAAACCGAAGACGCTTACATTTTCATCTCCGAATTTGAAGAAGTTTGCCTCATGATCAAGATGAGGGACTTAACCGAAGATGCGATCAAACTTCGATTTATTCCATTTGCTCTTAAGGACAAAGCCAAAAAATGGCTGCATAGCTTGCCCACAGATTCCATCTCAACTTGGGGTGAATTTGTAACAGTTTTTCTAAAAAAATTCTTTCCTATCCACAAAACAGTCAAGCTTAGAAACAGTATTCAAAATTTTAAAATTGTCCCGGGTGAACCTTTTTGGAAGTATTTTGACAAATTTAAAGATCTTCTTATCCAATGTCCTCACCATGATCTTGAAAAGTGGCGATTATGCCAAATCATTTATGAAGGATTGGATTATTCTTCAAAAACTTCCTTAGAGTCAATGTGTGAAGGGGATTTCATGAAGAAAAATGCCGATGAAGCTTGGGACTTTTTAGAGAGTTTATCCGAGAAAACCATGCAGTGGGAACATTGTGATGACCGTGTTTCATTAGTTTCCCAACCCAAAACCAGTGGTCTTTCCTTAGAAACGAACATAGCCTTTGAAGCAAAGATGGCTACAATCATGCGTAGGTTAGAAGCTTTAGAAGTCAAAGAACGAGCTCCACCAAATCAACCGTGTTTCAGTTGTCATAATCTGTCTGTCTCCATCTCATGTTTCAGAGGAATGTCCTCTTTTAGGATCCGGTCAGCCACTAGGTCAGATAAACGCTGCATTCCAGCGTCCGGTGAATGATCTATTTTCTCCAACCTACAATCCAGGTTGGAGAAATCATCCAAATTTTGCATGGAACCAGGGAAACTACTCCGGAAATAGAAATTTCACTACCTCTTCAACCCAACAATTCTCTAGGGGCAATGCAGTTCCTCTCAATTTTTAACAACCAAATCTGTCATTTCAAAATTAGTCTCCTCATCACCAATCTGCAAATCACACTCCTCAAATTGCTGATCATGATAAACGCCTTAATGTTCGGAAAGGGTCTAGAAACTTTGATTAAAATCTCTACACGCACTACCTAACTTATTGACTCAAACATCAAACACGCTTGAATTCCTTCATGCAATCAACCGCAAACTCATTTTCCAACACTCAAGCCATAGCTAGGTTAGAAACCCAACTTGGTCAACTAGCTAATGCCATGAGTGAGAGAGAGAAAGGAACTTTTCCGAGTCACCCGTGCCCAACCCAAGGACACGGATCAAGTTCAACTTACTCAAGTCGTGAATGCAATCCATTCACTACGGTCGATGATAAAAAGTCGATAATCGGTTAGAATGCCTCTAAGTGAAACCCTTGAATCGAACAAATTCTCTCCTTCTCGATATCTCTACTGAATCACACCCTTCTCGATGACCCAACTTGAACCAACCGAGTCTAATTTTGATCAATTTAAACCAGTTGCTCCTTACCCTGATAGACTCGTGCCTAGGAAGCACTCCTCTCAGAGGAGAAAATTCTAGACTTTCAAGGTGTTAAGGTCAACATTCCTCTTTAGATGTCATTGAACAAATTCCTTCTTATGCCAAATTTTTAAAGGAATTATGTACCAAAAAGGCAAATAAATATTCCAAAGAAAGTCTTTCTCGCCAATATCGCTTGAAGTCCTCTCAAAGTCTGCACCATTGAAGCATAAGGATCCGTGTTGTCCCACCATCTCATGTATCATTGGTAATACTCGATCGATAAGCGCTTTTAGACTTAGGGCCAGTGTCAACTTGCTTCGTATTCAATCTACCAACAACTAGGTGTCGGGAACTCAAGCCAACTAGATGCACACTTCGCTTAGTCGATAGATGTTAAGGTCCCTATGGGTGAAATAATGGATGTACCGATAAAGGTTGGAGATTTTTCCCTTGATTTCAGAGTCCCGAAACGCAACCCGTTTCCAATCCCAAAGGACGATACCCGTGATCTTAGGAAGATCGTTCTTAGCCACTTCTAATGCTCTCATCAACTGTAGAACCGGTCACATGAAGTCGTGGGAATCGATCACGAACTTAATATTTTCAATCCAGAAATAATATTGATAATCACTTTCAAATCAATTACATCCAAGAAAGTTTAACAAGTAGAGAATGAACGACATTAGTTTTGAGAAAATCTTTCATGAGGAACCGGAAATCTTAAAAATTCGTGTTTTATTTTTCAAAATGAGGAAACTGTTGAATACATGCCTCTTGAATGCAACATTCAAGAACTCTTTTCGATGAGCTTAGATTTTGAAAGAGCAACCAAAATGTCAAATTTTCATTAATCAAAAATCTAAGTTCAAAATGCATGACACTAATAAGACCTACCTTAATTTGTCAGAAAACACATTGCAAACCTTGAAATTTTCAGAATTTGAGAACATCATTGATTATATCATCTTGAAATTCTTTAAATTTCGGGTAGAATTTTCAGCAATAAGGTAGGATTTAATGTAGAATGTGAGCTCTCATGTTTTATCTTTTATTCTATATTTTTATTTTTGTCCCACAATAATAATAAAAGAATTTATTCTTCTCTCATATGAGAGTTTCTTGTTCTTTTCAAAAAAAAAAGAAAAAAAAGAAAAATAAACATATGAAAAAAAAAAGAAAAAAGAGAGAAAAAAAGAGAGAATAAATTTTGACTTCACCTTCTCATACCAAAGGTAATTACGACTTTTATCATTGTTCAAGTCAACCTAACAAATGTAAGTGCTTCCATTCTTATCTCTGTTTTACTTTGTGCATAATAGAATTTGCATTGAGGACAATGCAAAATTTAGGTGGGGTGGGAATTAGTTATTTTTGCACTTTATCTTAGTTATTTTTTCTTTTTATGCCATTTTTTCTTCTCTTTTCAAAAAAAAAAAAATATTGTCACTGCCAACTTAATAGAGTTGATTAATAATTGATTAATTTAGAATTTAAGTCTTCTAATCCTTAGTTAGTTCTATACTCAAGTTTACCTTTTATGATAACTCCAAATAAATTTCTCAAGAAATGATTTTCAAAGTAGTATACTTTACTTAAGTTTTAACTTAGATTTTTAATTAAAGTAATGAAATTTTTGCATGCCTAACTTAGAGTTGAAAATAATTTTTCAAGTTGTCTTGATCCAAATATTTTCAGAATATATATACATATACACATATATATATTATACTAACTTAATAAAAGAAGAAAAATTTCTCTTAAAATCATTGGTGGTTCTATTTTACTAAGCCTAAGTTGACTGAGTAATTAAGCCCGAGGAGTATTTCTGCTTAATGACCTAAGCCCAATTGTTGGGATTCATTGGCCCAAAACTCGCTAAATGGTCACTTAGAAAGCCGATTAAAAGAACAAAACCACCAAGGAATAAAGAGTAAAAAAAATTTAAAGAAAAATCATACTAACCATGTTTTTATATATAGTTATATTTGTATATGTTCTTGAAGAATTAAATGGATTAAAAGACTTGAAGTTTGTTTAAAACAAAGAGTTAGCATGTTCTTTTCAAAATTTTTAAATTAAAATTTTGAGTTAAACTTGGTTTTGTATAACTATAATGGAAGGATTTTCTTAAGAAAATTACATTGGAGTTATGATAAAACGATTTTTGAGTAGTAACCAACTTCATTTGGAATGGTTGAATATATCAAATGAATTAATTATTTCATTAACTTCTTTAAATTGGCAAGTTGATGAATTTTGTGGGTATATTCACTGCAAACCCTCACGAGACTACAACTCGCCCACTAGGATAACCTAGGGGTTTAAAGGCTTGTTATATGCGCTAAATACAACCACATTCCCCGAAAGTGAGTTAGGTTTTCTTTTTATTTTCTTTGCTAGAGGACTAGCAAAAGTTTGTGTGGGTATTTGATCATCACATTTTAATTACAAATTTATACCCTCATTATCTATTTTATATGAATAAATATCCTACTAATAACTGTTTTATCTTAATTTGCGCTAATGGAGTATTATTGAATAAGAACCCAAATGAAGATTATTTCAAGCCCAAAAGATCTCTAATGCCCGTAATGCCTAAATCCAAAGCTCACGACTAAGTTTAGAAGCAAAATCTCAATACACATCACTTTCTTGGTCAATTATTAATAACTTGGCTTACAATTGAGAATCAAATCAAATATGGAAAAAATAAAGTCAAATTCGTGCTCGGGATGGTCAACCAAGAAAGAAAATGCGATATCTCTCAACCGGAAGCGTAATTCAACATATTATATATGAAAATCGCCTATCTCGACGAGACGGAGCCATCCAAATTACCAGATTCTCAAAATTCCATCAGCAGCAGCGGGTTATGATAGAAACTGAATTTAAGTGATATATATTCAATTATTTGAAGGCCAAGTTAAATTCTAAGAAGCCCAAGAGCATTTAAGAGAAGCCCAAGAGTCTTAAAAGAATTAAATATAAAGAAATAAAGCCCACAAAGCCCATCTCTCAAGGATTAAATCAATGGTCTAGATTATTTGAGAGATCCCATGGCTATGAGGGTTGTTGAGGGCTAACCTAAATCCCATGGTTGTGAGTGTTACTTGGGGCCAAGCAAATCCAAAGGTTGTGAAAGATTCTTGTATCATAAATAGAGGGTAGAGGAGGCTTGAGATTGTGAAATATTTTGTAAAACTCTATTTGGAGAGGAGGGTTACTTAATTGAGAAGACCTTCCAAAATTGTAACTTTTGTTACACAATAAATAAAATTTTTCACCCTTCAATTTTCTTTCTCTTCTTCTAATCCAAGGACCAAAAGGAGGATTAGATTAAGATCGAGTTGTTGGTTTCTATTTTATTTCTTTTTTATTTTCTTTCTTGTTCATTTAATTGCTTTGTAGCTTAGATTTACTTTCATGCAATTTAATTTCATGCAATTTACTTTCATGCAATGTATTTAATTCTTGTATTTACTTTCTAGAATAGATTTTTCTCTTCTTTAATTCACCTTGAGGCTAGAACCTCTAGGGAATTACCCTTTCTAAGTGTGGAGCTAATATTTGTGGGATCCCTAGAGATTGTTTTAAACTAGCTAACAAATCCAACTCATTCATGTGAGATTGAGATAAGCTAAGTGGATCTACTCTAGATTCCTCATATCTTTAACTAATCCTCCATACTTTACATTCTTGATTTTGCACTTATCCTTATTTTTCATTTGTTTATTTTTTTCCTTTATTCTTGATTCTTGATTTCATTGATTTTACTTTCTCTCAATCTCATATTCCTCCATGTGCATATAATCTCAAACCTAGTTTTGTTATTATGTGCATATAACCACAACCACATTCTCAACTTTATTTTCTCCTCTTTTGCACATAATCCACAACCACTCTCTCTAGCCTCTTCATCACCACTTTCACCTTTTTCTCACTTTCATTTTATTTGAATAACTCCTAATTGTCATGCATAATTTGAGAACCAAAACTTAAACAAAACTCTTCCTACTTCCCGCCTCGGATCGATAATCTTTTATACTATAACTTGATCAAGGTTGTATACTTGCAACTAAGGTAATCACTCAAAATTTTCCCATCAAGTTTTTGCCATGTCGGGAACGGTGCATAAGTAGGATTTTTATTGACTTTGGTCCCTTATTTTGTGTGTTTTCTTTGTGTAGGAACTTGGAGCTTGAAGATCAAGAGTTGAAGACTCAAGATTGAAGAATTGCCTCCAACGAGGCTTTGGATAGCTTATCGTGTAACTTTTCTTTCTAGTATTCTCAATTCCATCCTTTAGATAGTTCATTCACATTAGAGACAATTAGAAAAAAAATTAAAAAAAAAAAAAAAAAAAAGATTTTACCCTGTCTAACCCTAATAAACTTCATTTCTTTGATTGTCGACCATAATAAAAAATAAAAAGATTTTATTTTTGCATCCTTTTAGTTGCTTTTAATTCCTAGGGTTGCATTTCATATAATAGTAGGAATTCACCAAGTGATTTGAGCATCTTGATTTGGCACACTTGAAAATATCTTAAGGGCAAAACCCATTAATCAAGATAAGGTGAGGGATTTCATCACCCTTTTCTTAGCCCAAAAATCACTAATTCCTCACTACACTTACCCAAGCCTCTTAAAATTTGATTAGGCGTTGGCCCCTAAGGATTCGAGCTCATAAGGAACAAGAAATCCTTAAGTGAACCGGTCCAAGTTTATTGGATTAATTGGTGTCTAAGGCAAGGTTTAGGGGTTATGTAAGGCTCCGAAGGAAAGAGGTACTTAATTGATCTTTGATCTCCTCTAGTACTATCCTTACGGCTAATTACCCGAGTAAACTTTGATCTTTTCACTAAGGAAATTTTTGGTTAGAGCTGGTCTAAGTCAAGTTTAGGCTTAACCCTAGAGTTAGGGTGATTGAAAAGTGATTGCCTTGATTTGCTTTTAGTTAGTTTTTCCTTTTTCTTTTTTTCTCATCATCTTCTTAACTTTTCTCTTGTCCTTTTCATAAAAATAAAAAAAATTGATTTTGGTGTATGCAAACTTGGGTTAGGGATAATACCAATCGTTTAATTGTTTTGATCCATCTCTTGAACCAAACGAAATGGCCAATACCAACCCACCTGTTCTTCAAGATGTTTGTTACCCCACTAGAAATGCAATCCCTCTTGCATAAAACTCCCCGAGGTCAATGGAGCAAATTTCGAACTTAGACCGCATTTTATTAACATGCTTCCCAAATTCTAGGAGTAGAAACCAAGACGCTTACATTTTCATCTCCGAATTTGAAGAAGTTTGCCTCATGATCAAGATGAGGGACTTAACCGAAGATGCATCAAACTCGATTTATTCCATTTGCCCTTAAGGACAAAGCCAAAAATGGCAGTATAGCTTGCCCACGATTCCATCTCAACTTGGGGTGAATTTGTAAAGTTTTTCTAAAAAATTCTTTCCTATCCACAAAACAATCAAGCTTAGAAACAAGATTCAAAATTTTAAAATTGTCCCGAGAACCTTTTTGGAAGTATTTTGACAAATTAAAGATCTTCTTATCCAATGTCCTCACCATGATCTTGAAAAGTGGCGATTATGCCAAATCATTTATGAAGGATTGGATTATTCTTCAAAACTTCCTTAGAGTCAATGTGTGAAGGGGATTTCATGAAGAAAATGCCGATGAAGCTTGGGACTTTTAGAGAGTTTATCCGAGAAACCATGAAGGGGAACATTGTGATGACCGTGTTTCATTAGTTTCCCAACCCAAAACCAGTCTTTCCTTAGAAACTAACATAGCCTTTGAAGCAAAGATGGCTACAATCATGTAGGTTAGAAGCTTTAGAAGTCAAAGAACGAAGCTCCCACCAAATCAACCAGTTGTCATAAACGCCCTCCATCTCATGTTTCAGAGGAATGTCCTCTTTAGGATCCGGCACTAGGTCGATGCATTCCAAAATCCGTGAATGATCTATTTTCCAACCTACAATCCAGTTGGAGAAATCATCCAAATTTTGCATGGAACAGTGGAAACTACTCCGAATAGAAATTTCACTACCTCTTCAACCCAACAATTTCTAGGGCAATGCAGCTCCTCTCAATTTTAACAACCAAATCATTATTTCAAAATTAGTCTCCTCATCACCAATCTGCAAATCACACTCCTCAAATTGCCATCATGATAAACGCCTTAATGTTCTGAAAGGGTCTAGAAACTTTGATTAAAATCTCTACACGCACTACCTAACTTATTGACTCAAACATCAAACACGCTTGAATTCCTTCATGCAATCAACCGCAAATCCTCATTCCAACACTCAAGCCATAGCTAGGTTAGAAACCCAACTTGGTCAACTAGCTAATGCCATGAGTGAGAGAGAGAAAGGAACCTGAGTCAACCCGCAACCCGGGCGACACGGATCAAGTTCAAGCTCAAGTGAATGCAATCCATTCACGTCGATAGACAGTCGATAATAAGGTTAGAATGCCTCTAAGTGAAACCCTGAATCGTAACAAATTCTCCTTCGATATCTCTACTAAATCACACCCTTCGATGACCCGTAACTTGAACCGTAACCTGAGTCTAATTTTGATCAATTTAAACCAGCTTGTTCTTACCCGATAGACTCGTGCCTAGGAAGCACTCCTCTCAGGAGGAGAAAATTCTAGAGACTTTCAAGCGGTTAAGGTCAACATTCCTCTTTAGATGTCATTGAACAAATTCCTTCTTATGCCAAATTTTAAAGGAATTATGTACCAAAAAGGCAAATAAATATTCCAAAGAAAGTCTTCTCACGCCAATATCGCTGAAGTCCTCTCAAAGTCGCACCATTGAAGCATAAGGATCCGTTGTCCCACCATCTCATGTATCATTGGTAATACTCAGATCGATAAGGCTTAGACTTAGGGGCCGTCAAACTTGCTTCCAGAATCTACCAACAACTAGGTGTCGGGAACTCAAGCCAACTAGATGCACACTTCAAGCAATGATAGATCCTTAAGGTCCCTATGGTGAAATGTGATGTACCGATAAAGGTTGGAGACTTTATTTTTCCTCGTTGATTTCAGAGTCCCGAAACGCAACCGCTTCCAATCCCAAAGGACGTGATACCGATCTTAGGAAGATCGTTTAGCCACTTCTAATGCTCTCATCAACCTGAGAACGTCACGAAGTCGTTTTGGGAATCTGACCACAACTTAATATTTTCAATCCAGAAATAATATTGATAATCACTTTCAAATCAATTACATCCAAGAAAGTTTAATGTAAGTAGAGAATGAATCGACATTAGTTTTGAGAAAATCTTTCATGAGGAACCTGAAATCTTAAAAATTCAGGTTTTATTTTTCAAAATGAGGAAACTGGTTGAATACATGCCTCTTGAATGCAACATTCTAAGAACTTTTTTTCGATGAGCTTAGATTTTGAAAGAGCAACCAAAATGTCAAATTTTCATTAATCAAAAATCTAAGTTCAAAATGCATGACACAATAAGACCTTTAATTTGTCAGCAAAACACATTGCAAACCTTGAAATTTTCGTAATTTGAGAACATCATTGATTATATCATCTTGAAATTCTTTAAATTTCGTAGAATTTTCAGAATAAGGTAGGATTTAATGTAGAATGTGAGCTTCTCATGTTTTATCTTTTATTCTATATTTTTATTTTTTGTCCCACAATAATAATAAAAGAATTTATTCTCTCTCTCATGAGAGTTTCTTGTTCTTTCAAAAAAAAAAAAAAAAGAAAAAAAAGAAAAATAAAACATAAGAAAAAAGAAAAAAGAGAAAAAAAAGAGAGAATAAATTTTGACTTCACCTTCTCATACCAAAGGTAATTTTTTATCATTGTTCAAGTCAACCCAACAAATGTAAGTGCATTCTTATCTGTTTTACTTTGTGCATATTAGAATTTGCATTGAGGACAATGCAAAATTTATGGGGTGGGAATTAGTTATTTTTGCACTTTATCTTAGTTATTTTTTTCTTTTTATGCCATTTTTTCTTTCTCTTTTCAAAAAAATATTGTCACTTGCCAACTTAATAGAGTTGATTAATAATTGATTAATTTAGAATTTAAGTCTTCTAATCCTTAGTTAGTTCTATACTCAAGTTTACCTTTTATGATAACTCCAAATAAATTTCTCAAGAAATGATTTTCAAAGTAGTATACTTTACTTAAGTTTTAACTTAGATTTTTAATTAAAGTAATGAAATTTTTGCATGCCTAACTTAGAGTTGAAAATAATTTTTTCGTTGTCTTGATCCAAATATTTTCAGAATATATATACATATACACATATATATATTATACTAACTTAATAAAAGAAGAAAAATTCTCTTAAAATCATTGGTGGTTCTATTTTACTAAGCCTAAGTTGACTGAGTAATTAAGCCCGAGGAGCTTATGCTTAATGACCTAAGCCTAATTGGGTTGGGATTCATTGGCCCAAAACTCGCTAAATGTCATCACTTAGGTCTAAAAAAAAACCACCAAGGAATAAAGAGTAAAAAAAAATTTAAAGAAAAATCATACTAACCATGTTTTTATATATAGTTATATTTGTATATGTTCTTGAAGAATTAAATGGATTAAAAGACTTGAAGTTTGTTTAAAACAAAGAGTTAGATGTTCTTTTCAAAATTTTAAATTAAAATTTTGAGTTAAACTTGGTTTTGTATAACTATAATGGAAGGATTTTCTTAAGAAAATTACATTGAGTTATGATAAAACGATTTTTGAGTAGTAACCAACTTCATTTGGAATGGTTGAATATATCAAATGAATTAATTATTTCATTAACTTCTTTAAATTGGCAAGTTGGATGAATTTTGTGGGTATATTCACTGCAAAACCCTCAAGACTACAACTCGCCCACTAGGATAACCTAGGGTTTAAAGGCTTGTTATATGCTTAAATACAACCGCTCCCTCTAAGTGAGTTAGGTTTTTATTTTCTTTGCTAGAGGACTAGCAAAAGTTTAGGTGTGGGCGATTTGATCATCACATTTTAATTACAAATTTATACCCTCATTATCTATTTTATATGAATAAATATCCTACTAATAACTGTTTTTATCTTAATTTGCAGGCTAATGGAGTATTATTGAATAAGAACCCAAATGAAGATTATTTCAAGCCCAAAAGATCTCTAATGAAGCCCGTAATGCCTAAATCCAAAGCTCACTACTAAGTTTAGAAGCAAAATCTCAATACACATCACTTTCTTGGTCAATTATTAATAACTTGGCTTACAATTGAGAATCAAATCAAATATGGAAAAATAAAGTCAAATTCGTGCTCGATGGTCAACCGCGAAGAAAATGCGATATCTCTCAATCCGGAAGCGTAATTCAACATATTATATATGAAAATCGCCTATCTCGACGGTAGACGGAGCCATCCAAATTACCAGATTCTCAAAATTCCATCAGCAGCAGCGGGTTATGATAGAAACTGAATTTAAGTGATATATATTCAATTATTTGAAGGCCAAGTTAAATTCTAAGAAGCCCAAGAGCATTTAGAGAAGCCCAAGAGTCTTAAAAGAATTAAATATAAAGAAATAAAGCCCACAAAGCCCATCTCTCTGATTAAATCAATTGGTCTAGATTATTCGGAGATCCACGCATGAGGCCATTGGGCTAACCTAAATCCTTGGTTGTGAGCATTTCGGGGCAGCAAATCCAAAGGCCAAAGATTCTTTATCTATAAATAATGTAGAGTGAGGTTGAGATTGTGAAATATTTTGTAAAACTCTATTTGGAGAGGATACTCTTAATTGAGAAGACCTTCCAAAATTGTAACTTTGTTACACAATAAATAAAATTTTTCACCCCTTCAATTTTCTTTTCTCTTCTAATCCAAGGACCAAAAGGAGGATTAGATTAAGATCAGGAGTTGTTGGTTTCTATTTCTTTTTATTTTCTTCTTGTTCATTTAATTGCTTTGTAGCTTAGATTTACTTTCATGCAATTTAATTTACTTACTTTCATGCAATGTATTTAATTCTTGTATTTACTTTCTATAGAGATTTTCTCTTAATTCACCTTGAGGCTAGAACCCTCTAGGAATTACCCTTTCTAAGTGTGGAGCTAATATGTGGGATCCCTGTGAGATCATTAACTCAAATTTAAGATAAGCGAATTTATTCCAACACCTCCTATGATTTTCCATTATCCTTATTTTCATTTTATTTTTTCCATTCTTGATTCTTGATTTCATTGATATTTCTCTCAATCTCATATTCCTCCATATATAATCTCAAACCTGCATATGTTCTCAACTTTATTTCTCCTTTGCACATAATCCACAACCACTCTCTAGCCTCTTCATCACCACTTTCACCTTTTTCTCACTTTCATTTTATTTGAATAACTCCTAATTGTCATGCATGATAATTTGAGAACCAAAACTTAAACAAACTCTTCCTACTTCCGCCTCGTGGGATCGATAATCTTTTATACTATAACTTGATCAAGGTTGTATACTTGCAACTAAGGTAATCACTCAAAATTTTCCCATCGTTTTGCGCCGCTGTCGGGAACGCATAAGTAGGATTTTTATTGACTTTGGTCCCTTATTTTGTGTGTTTTTTTGTGTAGGAACTTTGTGAAGATCAAGAGTTGAAGACTCAAGATTGAAGAATTGCCTCCAACGAGGCTTTGGATAGCGATTGCGTGGTAACTTTTCTTTCTAGTATTCTCAATTCCATCCTTTAGATAGTTCATTCACATTAGAGACAATTAGGAAAAAAAAATTAAAAAAAAAAAGATTTACCCTTGTCGCAATCTCTAATAAACTTCATTTGATTGTCGACCATAATAAAAAATAAAAAGATTTTATTTTTGCATCCTTTTAGTTGCTTTTAATTCCTAGGGTTGCATTTCATATAATAGTAGGAATTCACCAAGTGATTTGAGCATCTTGATTTGGCACACACTTGAAAATATCTTAAGGGCAAAACCCATTAATCAAGATAAGGTGAGGGATTTCATCACCCTTTTCTAGCCAAAAATCACTAATTCCTCACTACACTTACCCAAGCCTCTTAAAATTTGATTAGACGCTATTCTGATTCAAGCTCATTAAGGAACAAGAAATCCAGTGAACCGGTCCAAGTTTATCCGATTAATTGGTGTCTAAGGCAAGGATTGTGTTATGTAAGCGCCCGCAAGGAAAGAGGTACTTAATTGATCTTTGATCTCCTCTAGTACTATCCTTACTCGGCTAATTACCTGAGTAAACTTTGATCTTTTCACTTTTGTTTGGTTTGTCTAAGTCAAGTTTAGGCTTAACCCTAGAGTTAGGGTGATTGAAAAGTGATTGCCTTGATTTGCTTTTAGTTAGTTTTTCCTTTTTTTTTTTCTCATCATCTTCTTAACTTTTTCTCTTGTCCTTTTCATAAAAAATAAAAAATTGATTTTGGTGTATGCAAACTTGGGTTAGGGATAATACCAATCGCTTAATTGCTTTTGATCCATCTCTTGAACCAAACGAAATGGCCAATACCAACCCACCTGTTCTTCAAGATGTTTGTTACCCCACTAGAAATGCAATCCCTCTTGCAAACTCCCCGAGGTCAATGGAGCAAATTTCAACTTAGACCGCATTTTATTAACATGCTTCCCAAATTCCTAGGAATAGAAACCAAGACGCTTACATTTTCATCTCCGAATTTGAAGAAGTTTGCCTCATGATCAAGATGAGGGACTTAACCGAAGATGCGATCAAACTTGATTTATTCCATTTGCTCTTAAGGACAAAGCCAAAAATGGTCAGATAGCTTGCCCACGCATTCCATCTCAACTTGGGGTGAATTTGTAACGCTTTTCTAAAAAATTCTTATCCACAAATGCTTAGAAACAAGATTCAAAATTTTAAAATTGTCCCGTGAACCTTTTGGAAGTATTTTGACAAATTTAAAGATCTTCTTATCCAATGTCCTCACCATGGTCTTGAAAAGTGGCGATTATGCCAAATCATTTATGAAGGATTGGATTCTTCAAAACTTCCTTAGAGTCAATGTGTGAAGGGGATTTCATGAAGAAAATGCCGATGAAGCTTGGGACTTTTAGAGAGTTTATCCGAGAAAACCATGCAAGGGGAACATTGTGATGACCGTGTTTCATTAGTTTCCCAACCCAAAACCAAGGTCTTTCCTTAGAAACTAACATAGCCTTTGAAGCAAAGATGGCTACAATCATGTGAGGTTAGAAGCTTTAGAAGTCAAAGAACGAGCTCCGACCAAATCAACCGTGTTTTCGCCAAAGTTGTCATAACTGCTCTGTCTCCATCTCATGTTTCAGAGGAATGTCCTCTTTAGGATCCTCACCACTAGGTCGATAAACGTGATTCCGGCCCAATGAATGATATTTTCTCCAACCTACAATCCAGTTGGAGAAATCATCCAAATTTTGCATGGAACCAGGAAACTACTCCTGAAATCCTCTTCAACCCAACAATTTCTAGGGCAATGCAGCCTCTCAATTTTCAACAACCAAATCACATTTCAAAATCGGTCCTCATCACCAATCAAATCACACTCCTCAAATTCCGATCATGATAAACGCCTTAATGTTCGAAAAGGGTCTAGAAACTTTGATTAAAACCTCTACACGCACTACTTAACTTATTGACTCAAACATCAAACACGTTGAATTCCTTCATGCAATCAACCGCAAATCATTTTCCAACACTCAAGCCATAGCTAGGTTAGAAACCCAACTTGGTCAACTAGCTAATGCCATGAGTGAGAGAGAGAAAGGAACTTTTCAAGTCAACCCGCGCCCAACCCGGGACACCGGATCAAGTTCAACTTACTAGTGAAGTGAATGCAATCCATTCACTACGGTCGATAGACAGTCGATAATCGGTTAGAATGCCTCTAAGTGAAACCCTTGAATCGTAACAAATTTCTCCTTCTGATATCTCTACTGTAAATCACACCCTTCGATGTTAACTTGAACCGCAACTGAGTCTAATTTTGATCAATTTAAAAGCCGCTCCCTTCCCATAGACTCAAAGCCTAGGAACTCCTCTCGTGAGGAGAAAATTCTAGAGACTTTCAAGGTGTTAAGGTCAACATTCCTCTTTAGATGTCATTGAACAAATTCCTTCTTATGCCAAATTTTAAAGGAATTATGTACCAAAAAGGCAAATAAATATTCCAAAGAAAGTCTTTCACGCCAATATCGTTGAAGTCCTCTCAAAGTCTGTACCATTGAAGCATAAGGATCCGTGTTGTCCCACCATCTCATGTATCATTGGTAATACTCAGACGATAAGGCTTTTAGACTTAGGGGCCGCTGTCAACTTGCTCAGATTCAATCTACCAACAACTAGGTGTCGGGGAACTCAAGCCAACTAGATGCACACTTCGCCATCGATAGATCTGCTAAGGTCCCTATGGGTGAAATAACATGTATGTGATAAAGGTTGGAGACTTTATTTTTCCTCGTTGATTTCCAGTCCCGAAACGCAACCCGCTTCCAATCCCAAAGGACGATACCGTGATCTTAGGAAGACCGTTCTTAGCCACTTCTAATGCTCTCATCAACTGTAGAACCTGTCACATGAAGTCAGTCTTTTGGGAATCACGAACTTAATATTTTCAATCCAGTGAAATAATATTGATAATCACTTTCAAATCAATTACATCCAAGAAAGTTTAACGTAAGTAGAGAATGAATCTGACATTAGTTTTGAGGAAATCTTTCATGAGGAACTGGAAATCTTAAAAATTCGTGTTTTATTTTTCAAAATGAGGAAACTGTGTTGAATACATGCCTCTTGAATGCAACATTCAAGAACTTTTTCGATGAGCTTAGATTTTGAAAGAGCAACCAAAATGTCAAATTTTCATTAATCAAAAATCTAAGTTCAAAATGCATGACACCAATAAGACCTACCTTAATTTGTTCAAAAACACATTGCAAACCTTGAAATTTTCGAATTTGAGAACATCATTGATTATATCATCTTGAAATTCTTTAAATTTCTAGAATTTTCAAAGAATAAGGTAGGATTTAATGTAGAATGTGAGCTTCTCATGTTTTATCTTTTATTCTATATTTTTATTTTTGTCCCACAATAAATAAAAAGAATTTATTCTTCTCTCATGTGAGAGTTTCTTGTTCTTTTCAAAAAAAAAAAAAAGAAAAAAAAGAAAAATAAACATATGAAAAAAAAAAAAAAGAAAAAAGAAAGAGAGAATAAATTTTGACTTCACCTTCTCATACCAAAGGTAATTACGAATTTTATCATTGTTCAAGTCAACCAACAAATGTAAGTGCTTCCATTCTTATCTGCTTTTACTTTGTGCATAATAGAATTTGCATTGAGGACAATGCAAAATTTAGGTGTGGGTGGGAATTAGTTATTTTGCACTTTATCTTAGTTATTTTTTTCTTTTTATGCCATTTTTTCTTCTCTCTTTTCAAAAAAAAAATATTGTCACTTGCCAACTTAATAGAGTTGATTAATAATTGATTAATTTAGAATTTAAGTCTTCTAATCCTTAGTTAGTTCTATACTCAAGTTTACCTTTTATGATAACTCCAAATAAATTCTCAAGAAATGATTTTCAAAGTAGTATACTTTACTTAAGTTTTAACTTAGATTTTTAATTAAAGTAATGAAATTTTGCATGCCTAACTTAGAGTTGAAAATAATTTTTCAAGTTGTCTTGATCCAAATATTTTCAGAATATATATACATATACACATATATATATTATACTAACTTAATAAAAAGAAGAAAAATTTCTCTTAAAATCATTGGTGGTTCTATTTTACTAAGCCTAAGTTGACTGAGTAATTAAGCCCGAGGAGTATTTCTATGCTTAATGACCTAAGCCCAATTGGGTTGGGATTCATTGGCCCAAAACTCGCTAAATGGTCACTTAGAAAGCCCGATTAAAAAGAACAAAACCACCAAGGAATAAAGAGTAAAAAAATTTAAAAAAAATCATACTAACCATGTTTTTATATATAGTTATATTTGTATATGTTCTTGAAGAATTAAATGGATTAAAAGACTTGAAGTTTGTTTAAAACAAAGAGTTAGCATGTTCTTTTCAAAACTTTTAAATTAAAATTTTGAGTTAAACTTGGTTTTGTATAACTATAATGGAAGGATTTTCTTAAGAAAATTACATTGGAGTTATGATAAAACGCTTTTCTTGAGTTTAACCAACTTCATTTGGAATGTTTGAAGATATCAAATGAATTAATTATTTCATTAACTTCTTTAAATTGGCAAGTTGACTGAATTTTGTGGGTATATTCATCTGCAAACCCTCACGAGACTACAACTCGTCCACTAGGATAACCTAGGGGTTTAAAGGCTTGTTATATGCGCTAAATACAACCGCGATTCCTGAAAGTGAGTTAGGTTTTTTATTTTCTTTGCTAGAGGACTAGCAAAAGTTTAGGTGTGATTTGATATTTGATTCACATTTTAATTACAAATTTATACCCTCATTACTATTTTATATGAATAAATATCCTACTAATAACTGCTTTTATCTTAATTTGCGTGCTAATGGAGTATTATTGAATAAGAACCAAATGAAGATTATTTTTCGCCCAAAAGATCTCTAATGAAGCCCAAATGCCTAAATCCAAAGCTCACGACTAAGTTTAGAAGCAAAATCAATACACATCACTTTCTTGGTCGAATTATTAATAACTTGGCTTACAATTGAGAATCAAATCAAATATGGAAAAATAAAGTCAAATTCGTGCTCGGGATGGTCAACCCAAAGAAAACATCTCTCAATCCGAAGCAGAATTCAACATATTATATATGAAAATCGCCATCCGATAGATGGACATCCAAATTACCAGATTCTCAAAATTCCATCAGCAGCAGCAGGTTATGATAGAAACCGAATTTAAGTGATATATATTCAATTATTTGAAGGCAAGTTAAATTCTAAGAAGCCCAAGAGCATTTAAGAGAAGCCCAAGAGTCTTAAAAATTAAATACAAAGAAATAAAGCCCACAAAGCCCATCTCTCAAGGATTAAATCAATGGTCTAGATTATTTGGAGAGATCCTATGGCTATGAGGGTTGTTGAGGGCTAACCTAAATCCTATGGTTGTGAGTGTTACTTGGGGCCAAGGCAAATCCAAAGGTTGTGAGAGATTCTTATCTATAAAGAGGGGTAGAGGAGGGCTTGAGATTGTGAAATATTTTGTAAAACTCCATTTGGAGAGGAGGGTTACTCTTAATTGAGAAGACCTTCCAAAATTATAACTTTTGTTACACAATAAATAAAATTTTTCACCCCTTCAATTTTTCTCTTCTAATCCAAGGACCAAAAGGAGGATTAGATTAAGATCAGAGTTGTTGGTTTCTATTTTATTTCTTTTTCATTTTCTTTCTTGTTCATTTAATTGCTTTGTAGCTTAGATTTACTTTCATGCAATTTAATTTCATGCAATTTACTTTCATGCAATTTACTTTCATGCAATGTATTTAATTCTTGTATTTACTTTCTAGAATAGATTTTTCTCTTCTTTAATTCACCTTGAGGCTAGAACCCTCTAGGAATTACCCTTTCTAAGTGTGGAGCTAATATTTGTGGGATCCCTAGAGATTGTTTGAAACTAGCTAACAAACCAACTCATTCATGTGAGATTGAGATATGCTAAGTGGATCTACTCTAGATTCCTCATATCTTTAACTAATCCTCCATACTTTACATTCTTGATTTTGCACTTATCCTTATTTTTCATTTGTTTATTTTTTCCTTTATTCTTGATTCTTGATTTCATTGATTTTTACTTCTCTCTCAATCTCATATTCTCCATGTGCATATAATCTCAAACCTAGTTTTGTTATTATGTGCATATAACCACAACCACATTCTCAACTTTATTTTCTCCTCTTTTGCACATAATCCACAACCACTCTCTCTAGCCTCTTCATCACCACTTTCACCTTTTTCTCACTTTCATTTTATTTGAATAACTCCTAATTGTCATGCGCATAATTTGAGAACCAAAACTTAAACAAAACTCTTCCTACTTCCCGTTCCTCGTGGGATCGATAATCTTTTATACTATAACTTGATCAAGGTTGTATACTTGCAACTAAGGTAATCACTCAAAATTTTCCCATCACATGTGCAATAGTAGCTCAATTCATGCTTGCATGTAGGGTTAGAGCAAAGAATGGTTCATGCATGTCAATAAACAAGGATAAAAATGTGATCTTTGTGCTTAAGAATATATAAAGCATGGTCATTTCTTATTTTCAATCTCCCTATGTTCAAATTATGGTGGATATGCTCTGGTTTGATGATTGTATAACTTGCCTGTCGATTTGCGAAGCACAATCTCGTACTGGAAAATTTCCTGTAGGATACCCTATTAGTATTATGGCCATAACTTTCTCTGTGAATGTCCTTTTCAAGTGAAATTTTCTATTTTAAAATTTGTACTTGTGTACCTTTCTATTGAACTTAGTTTGGTCTAATTTGGATATCATTGACTATCTCGAATGCTTAGTAGTAGTGGATGCATGTGCCTTAAATAGATTGTTTGAGACATGTTCACTATAGAGAGCATAACTCTCTATATATATCTTGGGCTATATCTTGCATGCATTAAATTCTTGCTATTACTGAAACTAGACTTATGTGACTTTCTTTTGAAATTAGTTTGGTTCATTTTTTATGCTGTTTGCTATCTCTAATTCCTAATCGAAACTATCTTATGTGCACTGGAATCTGTGTGATAGTGCTCTGTGACTTCAATGCACTATCTTAGCCATATCTCCATGAGTCTTAGTCATATTTACAATCTAATCAGATATTACAAAACTATACCCGTATATGTAATGTTCGACATTAGTTTCATGCCAATCGAACTTTATTTCGATCCTAAATTCTCAAATCCTATTTTAGATTGCTTGCTGCCCTTATTTCACGTTAATGCTAATACACCACATGTTAGAATCTTATGCATCCGTGTCAAGAAGAATGTCACGATAATTAGTACAAATTAAATAGTCATCTTATAACGATCATCTAAACACTTACGAGTGTGTATGCGTATATAGGAACCCCCGGGGAATTTGTTGTTAGTGCTAAGTTCACCACAACCTGTAGGTAACTCTTCTCTTATTTTTCTTTCTATACTATGGAATTTCACTTGTATTCTGTTTACTTCCGATGAAATATTATTTGAAATAATTCATGCATGGGATGTTGCCGATAGCTCATTTATGAACTGTCCTATTTGATCCATGCCTTGAAAATTGGTAAATTCATATTATAAGTGGTTTTGCCTCAACTTTCACCATCTTGATTAGTGACATCTATGTGTTGAATTGTTTGGGTAATGACTATTGATTCATGATTAGCATTCTATTAAGTCTCGTGGGGACCAAGTGCCATGTGTGAGGAAGCTCACCGGTGGGTGTATATATGAAGACATGCGTGGTATTGACATATCCCGAAAGTGGGAACTTACGATCATGAATATCTAGTCGTTTATTCTTTTCGATGTTCATAACTTCATGTTAATCCTTGATGCTACTATGGATGCAACTAACTATTGGTATCTACTATTTTGTTTTGTCAGTATCATATCACTTCCATATCCCCTTATGGTTGTACCCATGACTTTTCATTTGGTTACCTATTGAGCCTTACGCTCACCCCTATATTTTTTATATCCCCCGCAGGTACTAATCTAGAAAAGGGCAAATGTGTGATAAGTCAGTTCAATGACTAGTTTAGAAATGCCCCTTTTTATTGTCTTGTTGTACTTTTGGACTACTTATGTAATATCATGTACTTAAAACTTTTATTTCGGACTTCAGCATGTAATATATTATTCCCTTAAGCTTTCTAGCTTTTATTCATGTATTCTGTGAACTCAGCTGTCAACCTGAGATTTCTGGGTGTGGTATGGTTGCGATATAAATGTGAATTTGTACTTTGATATTGCTTATACAAGAGCGTATATGAAAATTGAGCAGGCTGACCTTTAATCTTATGGCTGGGTCATGCCCAATTTTCATACACCTCCCGGGTCCCGTCCTTACCAGTTTTGGGGGCTGTTATAGTTCCTTTGTACTAAATTTAAAACTATAGGGGATCCTTTTGCAACTAAATCCATAACTTCGAAGGGATCTGTGAAGAGATACGAGCACAAAATACTAAGGCACTAAATTAAAAATTCAATAACTCTGAAATCAATCTATTTTCTACTACAAATAAATTAAACAACAAAAACCAATACAAATTCATGAATAAACATTCCTCTTGCATTTCATTTAGAAATTTAATTCTCTATTTCTTTGCATCTTGTTTTTCAAAAATCCAGTTAGAAGCAAGGTGGGGGCATTGTCATGATGAACAAGACGTGTTTCTTCTATTTTCACCAATTGATGGGAAGAATAGAACATAACTGGAAATTAAAAAGAGGGGAAAAATGAGAGAGAGAGAGAGAGAGATCAAATTGAGACCACTGTCTCGTCCAAACGTAGTTTCAGCCTGCTTCAATGGCGTTTTTTTGAGATAAATAAGAGCAAACATGAGAGCAAGAGTTAAAAAGAAGTCTAACCCATGTGAAGGGCATTTTGGGTATTTTACAATGAGTATAGGCCACAATTAACAGAGTTAGACAGACTTTAATTCGCAGGGGGTGTAAACGCAACATAACATACTATAAGGGTAGTAAGTGCAACTTGTCAAGACTACAGGGGTGTGTTCGCAATTAATCCTTTTATAATTTACAACCACGAGGGCCATTCGAAATAAAATAATAGATACTTCCAGTAGCTGTAAAGTCCTTATTGAGTGATCTCGGCACCTTTTAAGTTGTGTTTCTCCTGATTTATGTTAACGACATGATTCTTACACCATCTTAAAGTTTCTCTAACTAATACATCAAAAAACTTCAAAGTTGTGATGAGAATTGAGAATTGTAGTTTCATATCTAACACGCCCCCTTAATTTTAGGGTCCTGTATATCGGCTGAAATATTAATTTTTAGAAAATCCGATTTTAAATTCGTGGCTGGTGAGATTTGAACCTAGGTTGCTCTGATACCATCTTAAAGTCTCTTCAACTAATATATCAAAACTCTAAAATTATGGTGAGGGTTGAGGAATTCAACACATGGTGATGATGTTACATTATATCCTCATATTCATATTTAAAAGAGAGAAAGTATGATGATCCATTTTTTTCCTCAAAATATACTAGTATTTTAGCCCGTGCTAAGCACGGTCTTACCGAAATTTATCTATATTTCGTCGCTTGTCAATCGCTCTCATCCTAATATAAATTTTAATATATAACCCACCACCCCTCAAACACGAATTCCACTCTCACACACCCTCAATGAGGTTAGATCACATGTATCCACCAGAATAACAATATTAAATAATTTATATAAAAGCTACAATTAAAATTATTATCATTCAAGCTAAATTATCATAATAAATGAATAAAATGTAGATAATCAAAATATCCAAAATAAAACATGAATGATATTAAAATATAAGATAGTTTAATATTCCAAAACATTATTCGCAAAATGATGCCACTAAAAAAGTTCTCAAGCAATGAAAGAGTCATAAGATTTAATAAGCAAAATGCAAAGAAGAGCTATAATAATTTGTAATTATTTTCTCCATCTTCATCCTCTCTTGAAAGTCGAAGTTCGGTTCTTTGTCCATTTCTCAAAAAATAAAAACATGTTTATAAACTAAAGTTAACAAATAAACATATATAAAATTAATTACTTAAAAATAAACTAACCTGATTACATCCTTATTTTTCCACCGGTTGTAGGAGGGTTTTGAATGCAGAGTCAAGTGTAGCAATAGGCTAAACATCTAAAAAAATTTCTTGCCTTTGCTATTAACGGTGGAGATCGGTGTGGATAAGTCGAGTTAATTCCATAGATTCATTATCAACAGCTTCCATCCTCATTCAAGTTAATTGTTTTTCATCCCGTGATAATAATACATTTGACTTAGAACAACATGTTAATGATTTAATTTTGTAATGATGAAACCAATAAAATAATTATTAAACAACTTCTTCGTGATTTTATCAATAATATTTCTAGGTGTCGATAAATCTTGAGTAAATTTTACCTTCCTCCGCTTAGCAAGAATAACTCATTGAGTTTTTCATCATCCACGCCATCGTTAATGATTTTGATAACAAGGTAGTCTTCAATGCATTTGCTTGTGTTAAATTGCTACTTTGACATGGAAACGCATATTTCTTCCGACATTAATTTCTTGATTGCAAACCAAACTCCTTGTTGTCTCAGATCCCGATAAAGCAAAATATATTAATTTTCAATCTCATCTATTAAATTTAAAATGTAATAAAATTACAATATAGATTCGTAAACCCAAAGAAGATGCTAACTCGATGGACCAATTTTCATCAAACGAAGAGCATCATGATGGAATATTATGAAAGTAGTTATGCATGTTCCATCCGGCACTTGTAAGGTAAGTTTGTACCTAAAGTTAAATACATATTTTCGTTAAACATTGGTTATTCAATTTAAATTTTATAAACTATAAATAAATTATAAATAAAAAAATTGTAAGATCGTATTTACCTTTCTTCTACATAATTGATTTCTTTCTTATGCCATTGCAAAAGAACCCCATTAATCTCTTTCAACTTGTTGTTGCAATCAGATGAGAAGGATATCGCCAACCTGATAGCTCCTCAATTCCAATTATTTGAGCATTTATAAAAAATATTTCTCCTAAAAATAGTATAGATAAACAATATATTTATCATCAATTTTATTATTAAAAATTTACAAACTAATAAAATGCATGATAAATTCACCTAAATAATAATGATTAAAGTATATTATGCAATAAAAAATATTTTATCATTGTTTCATGTTTTCTTATATTGATATATTGTTAAAAACTATAATTGAATATATATAAAGTTTATAAAATAATTCAATACAAAAAATTAAAATTTACTTTTATAGCCGACATTCAATTTCTTTACTAAAAATGTCATCAATTGTACCATCGTCGATTTCAAATTTGACTTGTGTGCTTAGCGACCTTGTTCCAGTCTCAATAATTTGGTATTGAGTTGGAGCATCAATGTACCTGATTAAAGAAATAATAAGTAAAATAATCTCTTAAATTTATCATAATTTTAAAACAATTTATGAAAATGTAATTATATTACGCCACAAAAAATTTAAAAACCCTTGAGTTTGAACAACATCCTTGTTATCACTCAAATTTATATAAAACTTTGTAGCAATGTGGACTAAAGACTTGTCAATCCCTTCATCGTGAAAAGAAAATTAGCAAAAATATAAGATAATATTATGAATATATTAAAAATCATGCAGTTTATAAGTAGTCATACAAATGTAAAATATCATATATATATATATATATATATATATATATATATATATATATAATTCATACCTTTAAATCTAGAGTACAACAAACCGGTCACAATAATAACCAATGAGCTTTGATTCTCCGCTTTAATTTTTCCTGAGCACATGCTAAATCTTCCCACAAAGTGATAGCTATAGTATTGAACCTAATAAAAGATAAAAATATATTAACTATTTATGTTATAAAATATATTTATGTATATTTCATATAAACAATAATAAAATCATAACTTACTGTTATCATGCATTGTAAAGCTTCTAAACAAAACTTTTTCCATTCCTTTCCATGCTATTAATCGCATAAATTTCACAACTATTCCAATCACATCTATATAAGAAAATAAATAAAATTTAGTATAATTTGACATACATGATAAATATTGAGGAATATATATGTAATTCATACCTATAAGAAATTTTTGAATCGATTCTTGATTCAATCTCTCCGTAATGCAAATTCAAATTTGTGTTTTTCTATATCATCATCGCTCCCCTCCTAAAACTTTGATGTTTGTACGATAACATAAATGAATAGATACTGGAGTGCTCACTGGTTTGTACATCTTACTTGCAGTAACAATCTTTACGCTTGAGAAAATATGAATTTTTCCTTCTTGTATTAATTTTCTCAACAGATTGCATCATTCTTACAAAGAAAACCATGTACATGAGTGTTCGTTTAAAATTGATAGAACATATCATAATTAAACTAAATGTTAAATATTTAAATTCACAAACAAAAATTATATATAAAAATTTAAATTTATCTCATTATCAAGGAGAATAAAGTTAATTCCGGATGATATTCCAAAGACTTCGTTTGTTCCTTCCCATATTCGAAAGGATTCTTCCTTTCAAGATGACATCGCTTTCATCTACGCTAAGATCAATTAATGACTTGTATGCTGCAATTTTATTATTTTGTCTAGACATCCTGATAAAATATTCACAAAATAATTTAATATGAATTTAAATATCCAGATATAGTTAAATTGCAAAATTGGAAACTATTTTATTTAGGAAATTTTTAATTTCTAAATTAATTTAGAAGACTGAAAATAAATTTTAATTGCTAATATATATATATATATATATATATATATATATATATATATATATATATATATATATATATATATATATATATATATATATATATATATATATATATATATATATATATATATATATATATATATATATATATATATATATATATATATAAACTGAAATTATTGTAAAAAAATTCACAAAAATTATTTTCAAAAACCGAAAAACAATAACTAATCTAAAAAATTATATGAAAAAAATTAATTAATATAATAATTATATAATTATTGTTGTCATAATTATATATTAATTAAGTAAATAAATTAATATTCATATAAATATTAGTAAATATGTATTACTAAACTACACAAAATCTTGATTATTTAATAATTTAAATAAAATTAAAAATTAAAGAATTAATCTATTAAATAATTAATTGAACAGTTTATTTCGAATATATGAAAATTTAAGATGTTTTATAAGTTATAAATTAATGATCTAATTTTTTTTTAAAACATGCCTATTTCTAATCAAAAATCTCAATACACAATATCTCTTTTAAAAAATATAAAAATAACAAACAAATTAGGCGATTTCATTACTTTTATTAACAATATGAAATAAACTGTAAACTAAGAAATAAATGTAATCTACACTAATAAAAATTTCAATAATACAATAATAAATTAAATACGCACTTTGGCTCATTATAGAGATCGAAAATGGGGATGCTAAATATTTCAATATTTTTCGCATAAATATTTTCAGCATAAATATCGCTTAGAAAATTAATTCTGTTTAAAAATCTATTTAACTATAATTAGAATATAAATCATTAGAAAATATATACATTTGCATATTTACAAAATAAATATTATAAATATGCAAAATTCTAAAAATCGGAAATATAACAACAAATATGATACTAAATATTTCTAAAAATCCGAAAATATATACTAAATATTTTAGGATAAATTTCATAACAATTAATATATTAAAATTACTGAAATTGTTAATTAATTATTTTAGGATAAATAACTAATTATTTCGGTTTGTGAATTTTGGTAAGATTTTTAAAAATCAAAATAACTAAAGTATCATTAGAAAATCTATTTAACAAAATATTTTGTTAAAGTTTTCAAGATTTACACAAATTATTTCGGTTTATGTATTTTGGTAATTTTTTTAAAACTGAACTAATTAAAATAGAAGGTAAGAATCCTATTTCGTTTTAGGTTTTAAACAATCCGATATTTTCAAACACATATAAAGATAATTTTTCAAATATCAAATCAGACTCTTAATTTAGTACATGTCTAGAAAATTTGTTTACAACTTTCTAAAATTATATAAATAATTTTAAATCAACCTAATAACAAATTATTTCGATTTTAGTATTTTTGGTAAGTTTTTAAAATTGTAAATAATTAAAATATTATTAGAAAAATATATTTAATGAAATATTTGGTTGTTTATGAGATTTACACAAAATATATTGATTATGTATTTTGGAAAGTATTTTAAATAACCCAAATAAGTAGAATCCCTATCCCTATCATTATAAAATTCTAATCAATTAATTATCTATAATTATATTCGCTAATTAGTTAGATATTTTTAAATAACTTACCAAACATACTTAACTAATTTTACATGAACTGAATCACTTAGTATTTCCGTTTCTAAAATTTATGGTATTTTACCAAAATTAATCGGCAATTATATATTTCAGTTTTAATATTTGAAAAAACCGATATTTGGAATGAACATACCAGAATATTAATTAAAAAATAAAATCTGAAAATTATTTTAGTAATTTGTTAGAGATTATTTTTAACAACTTGCCAAAAATATTTAAAATATTTTAAAATATTTTCTAATTAATAACGGTTTATGTATTTTGGTAAGTTATTTTAAACTCCAAAATATAACAACTAACATAATAACAAATAAAATCCGAAAATATAACAACTAATATGTAAAAAAAATATTTCACCAAGAATTAATTATTTAACAATTAATATAAAAAATATTAAAAAACTGAAAATATGACAACTAAATCGATATAAAAATCAAAATTATTTGACCAAAAAATATATTATTTAAATCGTTTGATCCAAAAATGTAAAAATCTGAAAATATAAAACAATTAATATAAAATAAACTAAAAATCCGAAAATATAAACTAAATATTTTTGGATAAATATCATAACAATTAAAATATAAAAAAAATAAAATCTGAAAATATAAAGGGATTATTTTTAGCATAAATATCTTAACAATTAATATATAAGAAAGTAAATATGGAAAATAGTGTCAAAATATTTTTAGCAAATATAATAACAAAATAAAATCAGAAAATATATATAACAACTAATATAATAACAAATAAAACTGAAAATATAACAACTAACATAATAATAAATAAAATCCGAAAATATAACAACTAATATGTAAAAAATAAAAATATTTCACCAAAATTAATTATTTAACAATTAATATAAAAATATTAAAAACCGAAAATATGAACAAAATATTTTTTATAAATATTTTCAGCATAAATATCTTTTACAGAAAATTTATTCTATTTAAAAATCTATTTAACTATAATTAGAATATAAATCATTAGAAAATATATACATTTGCATATTTACAAAATAAATATTATAAATATGTAAAAATTCTAAAAATCGAAATATAACAACAATAAATATGCAAAATTCTAAAATTGGAAATATAACAACTAAATTGAATTAAAATCTACATTATTTCACATATAATTAAATAATTACCTCGCTTGATCTATCCGTAAGCTCCCTTTCAAAACGCCAATTGCTTACCTATAACATACGAAAAATAATCAAAATCCAATAAATATAACAACAATAAATATGCAAAAAATCTATAAATCGGAAATATAACAACTAAATTGAATTGAAAATCAATATTATTTAACATATAATTAAATAATTACCTCGCTTTATCTATCCTCTTGACGCCCTCTTCAAAACGCCGATTGATTGTAGGCGTTGAAAATACTTACAAGATCCCGAAACCAACTCGTGGACGGGAGTCTAATGACAACCCATCGAATGATACGGACGTCGAATCGTAAAACGCGAACCCGGCAAGAAACCCACAAATACACAAACAAGAAACCGGACTTGAACAGACGATCGGATTCCAGATCGTTGAACCGAACGAACCAAGAGTTAGTCCCGAACCAAATACGCATCGGAACCTAAGTCCGAGAAGGCCAAGAGTCGAATAGGCAGGACCTAAGCCCTAAGACCGAAAACGACGGAAACAACGAAAACGGGCGACTCGCCAACTTGGCCGGCGAACCTCGCTTTTATGCAACTCTCATGGCCAGGTTTCCGGTTTAACTCGCTTTCCGACGAATTCTGGCGAACGTTCGACTTTTATTAACCTCGCTTTCCGCGAAGCTCATGTTTAACTCGCTTCGATTTAACTCGCTTTCCGCGAACGCCGACTGGGCGAACTCGGGTTTACGAACTCGCTGGCCATTAACCTCGTTCACTTATGGCCTCGGCTTCATGCATGGCCTCACCACTGTATGGCTCGCCATTTTCGGCGAGCTCGTGTTCGCTTTTATTAACCTCGTCATTTGGCGAGCCTCATGTTCACTTAGCAAAGCCTCGCCAGCTAACTCGCTTTCCGACGATCCTCGACTTTGGCAAACCTCGCTATTTGGCCCCATGTTCATTTGGCGAACCTCGTCATTTGCGCAGCCTCATGTTCACTTGGCAAAGCCTCCGTTCATTTCGCGAACCTCGCCTTTGGCGAACCTTGCACTTTGGCGAACCTCGTGTTCATTCAATAACCTCGGTTCACTTAACCTCGTTTTTGCGAACCTCTACCAACTTAGCCGAGGCACTCTGCCTAGTTAGCCGAGGCACTCTACCACTTTGTCGAGGCACCTGCCTGTTAGCCGAGGCACCTCACACCTTGTAGGCACCTCTACCACTTTGGCCGAGGCACCGACGACACACAAGACCCCCGACTTGTATAAATAGAGAGGGTCTGCTGGATTTTGGAGGGTTGCCTCGGCTTCCGGACTGATTTGTGTTTTCCGAGGATTGGAGGTGGATCTTTTGGACTGGAGCTTGATTTTGGTGGAATTTCTGAAGGCTTCCAAATAACTTTGGAGAGCTTGGGCTTGGGCTTTGGGAGAGCTTGACTTTAGGCGGATCGCTTGGACTTTGGGCGGATCTTTTGCACAGCTGAGCACCGGCGAGCACGAACCAGCCAACGCCGATCTACGCTAGAAGGTAATCAATTCGGTCGAACTTCAGATACCCTCTAGATTAAGCTTCGTCTTAATCTCGTGGATAGCCTGGATTTCTCCTAGTAGATCTCACCCGGCCTCCGATCCTCTCCTTCTCGGAGTGTGATCCCCAAAGGCCATCCTCTCCTTCGTGAGAGGTGATCCCTCGCGCTTCTTCCTTCGGAAACGAGCCCCTTCACGCCTCAGAAGTTCCAACCCGGTCTCTACCGGATCGAATTATGTGGTGGTCCACCTGACACAAAAAGTCCCCGCACAGCAAAGAACCTGACGCAGAGGATCCCGATATAACAGATCCTCGTGGTTTGTTCATTACAGAAAAGTTGTAATTTTTGATTTTCATTGTAAGCCTTAAAATAAAAGGCTTATATTTCTTTGAATTTGTTTCGTTAATCGTTTGTAGCCAAATCAATGACAATCAAACCGACTTCTACCCAACAAGCCGGGCGATCACAAGGCGGCACCGCCTCGATCGGAGGTCGTCGTACGCAACCGGATCCCTATCCCGGTGGAGGAAGAGGTCGAAGTTCGAAGTTCGACCGCCAGGCACGAGTATCTTTCCTCGCCCTCCGGATCCAGCCTCTCCTCCGCCCAAGAAGGACTCACTGCAGGAGAACCCGATGGGCCTCCATGTAGAGCCCCGTGATGGCGAAGTCCAACCTCAGGTAGCGAAATCCCCTTCGGTGCCCGAAGTCCGGATGGCTCGAGATGAACGCACCGATGATACCGCACTCAGCGAAGCTCGCCAAAGGCGACATTACAAAGCATGGCGCAAACATGCCAAGGCCATGCAATCCGTGGATGGGATCCGCTACGGAAGCGGATCTACGATCCAGATTTACGCAGGGCTCCACTCAAGGGATCGACGGCCTATCCAAGTCGCCAACCAACGAGTGGGTCCGTGTCAAACGGAACCGCTCCACACCCCCGGGCCTCCGGCCACACTCATGCAGTGCACCAGCTTTGCGCAGTTCGTGAAGAAGGAGGTGGTAAAGAAGCCACCAACGCTCACCGTGTTTGAGGCCCAAGTCTAACGGTGCCCCAACCCCTGCTCCACGCCCTATCTCGCACTTGCCGAAGACTATAAGCGCCTCCCAAGTTCAACACCAAAGCCCAAGACCGACGGCGCCTCAAGGTCAGGTCTCCGCATTCTCGAACGGTGGTGAAGCCAACTCCGCCACCACCACCAAACCAACTATCAAGGATCGCTGGGTCCTTCGGGGATCACGGGTCACCTCATCAGAGGGTCGCACCGCCTGAAAGGACCGGAGATTCCCGCAACCTCACCAACCGATTAAAGATCGAGTCCGAGTCCCCGAACTTCACCACATGTTTAGAAGTCAAGGCGAAGCTTTCGGTAGTTTTGGCCATTCTCGAAGGAGACACTCGCCCGAGGACGACGACGATACCCGAGATCAACACACTAAGCATTGTTCTACACACACCGACGAAGCAGTACTACCGCGGCAAGGGTACGAAAATCTCAAGGGATTCCCCTAAATTGACGCGGTCATGCTTGTGCTCCAAGCTCATTAAGACGGTGCTTGAGTGCAATTGCTATCAAGAAACTCGAAAGGGTGTCGGTCTTCCAAAGACTCACCACGTAAATGCCAAGACCTAGGTCAAGGCGATTCCATAAAAGCGGCCTACCAATAATGAATTACCAGCGCACTAACAACATGACCAAGAAAGAATCGCCGCCACGACTATTCCTAGGGCATCTAACGGTTAACGCTTATGGTCCGGACTATCCGACGGTCCGATATGACAAACTTCGAAGGGATACCGCGGAGGATGATGCGCCGATATTGGCTCTGCAATTGCCTCGATCATACCGTATCTAGTGAAGGGAGCCCCAAGAAACGCTTATGATCAAGATGATCAAGTGGCTAAAATGCTAGACGGCCGCTGGCTAAACAACGGAAAACTTCAAGCTAGAGATGGATTTGGCCATGCGCATCGATGAGAGAAATGCACCACCAACGATCCAAGCCTCGACAAAACATCGGTGGTGAATCGAAGCATCGACATCGATCAAGATACCACCGATCGAGGAAGCACAAGAGGATGATAACCCTCTCAACCACGCAATGCACATAACGAGATGCCGCGTTCGCGAGAACGAAAATCAAAGACCTCGAGCAAAATCAACTCATTGATTTCCGCCAAGAGGTGAAGAAGACAGTATTCCTTGCCCATACCCGAGGGAGTGGGAATCAATCCCATACCCGCCAAAGTTTAACTTAATAAACTTTAACCGTTGAAGGGTTCCCCACGCCAGACTTGATTTACTTCAAGTCGCACCTCGAGTCATATCCCGAAACCCCGATGGTTCGGTCATTCGCTGGTACCTCATGGAGCCGATTGGTACCGCCTCGCCGGGAGCATTCATACCGGACGATGGTGTCTAGCTTCCTCACCATTTCTTCGACGACGATACCGGCATCGACCGGCATCGCCTCGACAGAAGCGTATGGACCGAGAAACCGTGGATATCTTTGTCAAACGATTCCGCAACAAGGCAATGAACTATCGGGATCCAATAACGGAGTTCATCTCCGCACCGCCACAACAACTTATCGATAGACGCTCGAGGCAATGGGGACAAGACCGCCTATAACGTGGAAGGACTTGAAGGTTCGTGGAGAGCAAGCCGAAGATTCCTCAAAAGGAAAAGCGCAAAGAGGGCCACCATGGAAGTTCGGCGTAACTCTTGTCCCACGCGACAAAGGGAAAGAGCAAATAAGACGGCGTTATAACCAAATCACCGCAGCTAAAGAATAAAAATGGAGCCGCGAACAGTAACAATCGACATGGCAAACCCGTACGTGAAACGAAGCCTCGAGCCAAGATTCTCAAGTCCTATTCCTTTAGGACGATTCCTGGCTCTTCAAATATCTTGTCGAAAATAACAAGATCAAGCTCCCTCCAATCTGAATCAAGAGGAAGCGATGAGGACCTAACGACCCAAAAATCAATGCATGATCACAGGCAATTCATCACCCCATCCGCTTTAAGGACAAAATCCGTGCTTTAATTGACGGGGGTCATCACTATGAAGCAGCCCAAAGAAAAAGAAGGTCGGAGCAAATGCGGGTCCATAAGCTTGGTCGCTGTTACTGACATGGTTTGAACCCAAACCAAAGGGTCAAAGTCGGAATGAAGACGGTGAATGACGCACCCACACGAAGCAACGGAAGGGACTCAGATCGAGCACGGCCCCAAATGGCGAACTGTAAGGTCCACCGCACCGCTTGAAGATGAGCAATTTTGAGGGAGATGACGCAGCGTGGTGACATTCCACCGGCCGGAAGGAGAACCCCGGCCCATGCCACCGTGGAGCTGACACGAGTACAATTATAAGTACCCTAAGTCTCGACCCTAATGCCAAGACGCCGCCAGAGCTGGGGTACCAACAATTCTCACTCAAGGCCGAGAAAGCTAATGCAAAAGTGGTCGCCAAAGAAGCCAAGCAAGAAGAAGTTCAACCCGGCAGCCTCGGCTCAATCACCCGATTAGAAGAGACAAACCGGAAGTCCAACTCCCCATATCGCCGGACGCCATGGCCCAATTGGCTAATATTCCCAGGATCACTCTTTACGAAATGCTATGTTGTCAAAAGAGACAAGAGAAGCTCTTCAAGAGGCTCTAGCCGATTCTAAGTCTTTCTTACCCAGATTAACAAACTAAGAGTCGGCCCAACAAGGTAACCCCGGCTAAGCACTTCCCATCACTTTTACAAAGGAGGATATGCGACGAGGAATTAAGCACGATAGGCCGCTATACTTCACCGGTATATGGTTCTAGCGGTTAACCGGATCCAAGTCCATCTCGTTCCACAGAGCATCATGCCCCCGGCCATGTATCATCTTTAAATCCCCGCCGCATGGCATCAACGGGTATTACAATGATTTACGGATTTAACACCGGTCTCTACTGCGGTAAGATCCTGATAAAGTGCCAAATGGGGACTTAAAGTCCAAGTTCGCTATGTAATTGACGCAGAGACTTCCTATAACTTATTGTCGACCTTTGATCCACAATAACGTTATAGTCCCGCCCACTCTTTCATGTCTCAAATATGTGTAGACCGAATAATGAGGTCAAGACGGGTCCATGACACAACCGCTAAGGGGATGGAGAATTATTTCACCGATTCTCTCCTCTACCTATGAGTCCGAATCAATCATCTACCAAGGCACCCGTGAAGAAGCCGATAACGTCGGCTTGGTTATAGTGGTGGTTTTGTTTTAAATGACATTGTACCCTTGTAATCAATCTTGACGATGAAGAATCGCCGATGAACATTGCAATTGGCAAATTGCCGATGAATCAATAAATGACGATTTAGAGTACCCTTTGTCTTTGAATGATGTGATGACAGTTTATACAATAATCCAGAGTTGCACCTACCAACTTCGGTCATTTTGCTTACACGAAAGTGCCCCAGACTCCTTTGGGACAACACTTTCCGTCCCACGAAGATCAAGTAGTGAAAAGACTTGGTTTACGGAAAAGGAGATGCGCCCAGACCAAATCATTTCTTAGAGGAAGACGAAGATGACAATGGGCCTATCCTCACACAGATATAGTCCGTAAACACCGGGTATCATGAGGAAGTGGGGAACGACCTGACACAAGGGGAAGGTCTATGTTTTGGGAGAGGTCCTCGAGTCCCTTCTAAAGCAAAGATATGTCCCGAGAGGAAGCCGGATAACTACTATGCATCTAGACGATTAGGATACCTAATCCTCTCGAAGATGAATGCTCATGGTCGATTGATAATAATCCACCCAATGAGGGAGACGGACATTCATTCGATTCTTCATTGGGATTCTCGACACCACCCTGAGAAGCTTTCAAGGCTTTGATGTCTAATATGGCTACTGAGATCCCTGCCATCGTTGAGAGTGATGAAGACATGCCAACATGGGAAGACCCATGGATCCATCAACTCCAAGAGCAATTTGGGGATAGGTTCGAACAAAGAGAACCCCCACTAAGGACCAGGTAGTCCAGGTTAATATGGGTGACTAAGAGCATCCTAAGCTCATAAACATCGCAATACTCTTCCCCTAAGAAAAGGAAGAGTTGATTGCCTTAATCGTGAGTATATTGATGTATTCACCGAGCTACGAGGACATGCCAGATTCGAATCTAATGTGGCTTACTCATCACCTCAACATCAAGATGGATGTCAAACCTCCAAGCAATAGAAACGGTTTCGTCCCACAAATATTGCAAGCAATCGCTGACGGTGAAGAAACTCATAGAATCGATTCATCGAAGAAATTCAACACCGATTGGGTGGCGAATATACCCGGCCATGAAGAAGAATGGTTCGATTAGGACTGTGGTTTACTACAGAGACCTGAACGCTGCTTGCCGAAAGATGGCTTTCTCTTCCACCGATGTCATAGTTGACAACACGTGGATTTGAAAGAATGTCATTCATGGATGGTTTTTCGGTATAATCAAATCAAGATGCACCCCGATGACGCTTAAACACACGCCGCTCGTAACTTATCGGTATATATTGCTACACGGTCATGCCGCTCGGCCTCAAAAATGTCGGCGCTACATATCACGAGCGATGACGGAATTTTCCGTGACCATCTCCTGAAAAACGGTCAATGCTACGTCGACACTTAGTCGTAAAAGCCGCGGACAAAGGAGATCACATTAAAGATCTTAGAACGGTATTCGAGCTCATGTAACTCATCAATTAAAGATGAACCCCGCCAAATCCTTCCTTGGGATGTCCAGTGGCAAGTTCTCGGCTTCGCCGGGCCACAAAGGAATCCACCGATCCCGACAAAGTGTGCGATTCAAGAGTTGCAACCTCCGAAATCGCGAGAACTCGGGGGTTATAGCGATTATCAGACATCCGACGGTTCATATCAACCTATCCGAAGTGCCAACCATTTTCTAAGTTGAACAAGAAGGGCGGTCGCTTATTTGGGATGACGCTCGGTCAAGGCATTCAAGAGATCAAATCGATTCGCTAAACCTCCTCGTTTTGTTGTAACTGCCGGAAAACCGATTCGATCTACGCCAAGGCAACGGATCACTGCTAAGCCTTTACCGCAGGACGACGATAGCCGTCACGAATAAAGGTATTACCCGATCCAACATTAGTTTGCCGAAGTCTCGATACCCAATGGTCGAAGCAGCTGCTTTGCATTAGTGTTCGCGATTCAAAATGCGGCACTATTTAGTTGGATGTGACGATTTATGTTATTTCTAACGTAAATCCGGTCCAATATTTATGACCCAAACCGCCTCAATGAGTTGGCGCTTGGCTTAAATGGGCTTTGCTTTTGTCCCAATATGACTTGCACTTCAAACAACGTAAGTCGGCCAAAGGACGTGCCATTTGCGATCTTTTACGCCAACCCGACAACGGACGCAATGAGTCAGATGATGATCTTCCGATGAAGTTCAAGAAGTCAACACTACATCGCACCAATAAATATGGCGACTATACTTGACGGAGCCTCTCGAAGCTACCAACGTATGCAGTGTCCCCGATGTTCTAAGATTTCCAGGTCGGGGTTGTCTTGGTTTCCGGAATCATGTCATGCCCCGCTTATTCACTCATCGAACCTTGCTCTAATAACGTAGTCGAATACAATACGCTACTTATTGGACTTAGTTTCCAAAGAGCCGAGGGTCGGTATCTTGAAGCATATGGCGCATCTCGCGAATCATAGTCAAGGTGTCCGTGGTGACTACGGGTTAGGAACCCCGATCTTGTCCCCTATCATCGTAGCCGTTGAAATGGCGACTCGCTCAAGAGTTCTTCATCGAATATATCCCGCGCCCAAACGCTTACACGGATGTAGGCGGCGTTAGTGGTCGCTGGGCACAACCTACCGAGACCGAGCAATTAGTTACGGTCAGGACTCATCAACTCTTCGTACCAATATATGATGAGGTACAAGAAGATGAAGGGGTAGTTACCAAAGAGGTACATGCAACCCAAACCAAATTGGAGCCCCGAGATTGGCGCCTTATCATTGACTACGCCTTGCACCAGATTCGCTAAGACGGTGGAGAGAGAATCAATCCGGCGAAGAGCTCCAAGATTCTTTACAACACGTAAAACCATGTTATATCGCCGGGTACAATGGTCTTTACTCCGATGCCTTTCAAACAAGGAGGCGAAGAGGTCCTTCTGAAGCACATAAGGTGAATGTGGAGCACACCGTACCGGTCCCAAGCTCACGATCAATCGAGAATGGGCTACTTTTGGCCCACGATGATTAACACGACAATGAAGCACGCCGAAATGCCACGCTGTCAAATTCACGCCAATTATGTGCATCACCTCCGAAAGCAGCATCCTTCGCCACATCCCTGCCATTCGGACATGGGGAATGGACGTTGTAGGTCCCATTTTTCCTCCCGTCACCAAAGGCGATCGGTTTATTCTAGCAATCACCGACTACTTCTCCAAGTGGGCTGGCAATCCCGCTAAAAGAAGTAAAGGCGAAAATCAGTTGCCAAATTTATCAAACACCATGTCATTTACCGACACGGTGTTCCAAGATGGATCGTGCATGACAATAGTCCCCACCATCGCAATTCCTTCATCGTGTTTTGCGAAATTCAAGATACAAGACGCTCACTTCGGACCTATAATCCACCGCAAATGGATTAGCCGAGGCGCTCAACAAGACAATCATCAAAATTACAAAGCTTGTGAAGAATAAATAGCCAGACCGATGATAAACTGAGAAGCACTCGGCATATCGCACAAACCGACGCACGCTAATCGGAGAAACCCCGTGATTCTCTCGGTTCACGTGAAGCAGCCTCCCATTGGAAATCAGATTCCGTCCGCTCGCATCGCTCTTGCAACGAGATGACAATTGAAGAACAACATCGTAAACGCCTCAAGAGCTCGAGATGTTGGACTAAAAGCTACGGAAGCTCAACAATGCATTGAGTTTTACCAAGCTAGATGTCAGAGCTTTTAACAAGAAAGTGCGACGGAGTTTCAAAGAGGGAGATTTGGTCCTCGCCGACGGCAATCGATAATCCTCACTTCCAAGAAGAAAGGTAAATTGAACCTAAATGGGAGGGTCCGCTTGTAATCTAAACTACTCCAATGGTGCGTATCGCCAATTACCAGTGGAGACCGCAATTAATGCCGATAAATGGAAGTTCCCAAGAAATACTACCCTTAGTACCTTCAGATAACCC
>WHSE01000087.1:0-67188 GCA_012295165.1 Asparagus setaceus | reverse complement strand
GAGAGAAGGGGTTAGTGCCGCGACAACCCCAAATGGTGAACTCCTATGGGTCCACCCGACTTACTTTAAAGATCGCATCAGGGGCCTTCGCCTAAAAAGAAGTCCAGGGAAAGGGCAAATCTTGCAATGCTACTCCTCACTAAAGAAAAATCTCGAAAATCTAAAAGTGCATATTTGATGATTTAAAGAGATCCTAAATATGAAATAGACATGTAACCGTCACATAATAATCAAGACGACCGGAGGAGAAGTCAAAGAATCGCCGTCTTCGAAGATGAGCCGAGCGAGAGGACTACAATAGAGGAGCTCATAGCAGAGGAGGTGAGAGGAAGTGCCGAGGGAGGTGCCTGAGGCTAGGGAGGTGGCGAGTATCACGGAATCGCGGAGGCTGGGATGCATGGTTACAGTCGGGCTTAATTTTAAAAATAAATCTCAAATTGCTTTTAAATAGCTCAAGAAATCAGCGGAGGCATGGATGCGGTTGTTGCGTGGTCGAGTTTAATTTTAAAAATAAACCTCAAACCGCTTTTAAATAGAGGTCAAAGCGAATTTTGCTCGCATCGCCCACTATTCACCGCTATGGCGCTACTATTGGCCACTTTTACGCCGAAAATGCATATTCCGCATGTCACCGAGAAGGGCAATAGCGCGCGGAAGGGACCGCTAACGCTATTAGCGCCGCTGGTATTATCTATTTACCGCTATTTACAACAGTTGACTATACCCTGCGACCATCGTACAAATCCTTCTCATCTTCCAATAACTTCATTAAATTTTGTAGGCCCCGTATCACGCACATCTCCTAGATTTTGACACCTCTCGCATCTCCTGAATTTCGACAACCTCCGAGACTTCAAACTTCTAAGAACTTCGCACCGCCGCAATATCATTGAGCATTGCTTGCGATCGCCTATATTTCTATCATCCGGTTCAATATCTTCTCTGCGGAAAACTCCAATATTTATAATTTTCATAAAATCCTCATCTTTCGTGCTTTTGTATAGCAACTCTATCCACCACCCTATTTCTACGCACTTACTACATGGACAACACAACAAATCGTTCTCTATCTTCCTCGAATTAGCATACGATACTCAAGGAACGCTTCCCATCCGCTCGATATCGAGTGTCACCTCTTGCTCTTCTTTGCAATATAGAATATCAATCCACAACTTATCGAACTTCTCTCATCGTATAATAGGTACACTTATTAATTATTTTAATATCTTATAAATCATCTTAAGTTTAATAGTCTTTATTTTAGTTTATTTGAGCAAATATTTAAGTAGGTGAAATTACTCTTTTATAATGGTTATTGTTGATACAAATAAAAGCTAACACTCTATGATAAATAGTCTTGATTTGAACAAATGTAAGGTTGGTCTAAAACACTCTCGATATCATAGAAAGGCTTATGAGGGTGTTTGGGGGAGCTTTTTTTGTGGTCAAACTAGCTTTTAAGCTAGCTTTTTCATATCTACCTGTTTGGTAAAATATCAAATAAATTAACTTATAAGTCTCATTTTGAAAAGCTGGTATACCCCAACTTTTCAAAAACTAGCTTATAAGCTCACCTAAATAAGCTAGGTTTGACCAAAAAATTACTATTCTATCTAAACAATTTTTATAATATTTTTATCATAAAAGCTAAAAGCCACTAAAAGCTAACATAACTTATAAGCTTAAAAATTAAGTCCTCCCAAACACCCTATATCCTATCAAGAATATAGTAGTGCTTACATCTAACTTTGAATACTTTGTGCATTTTATTTCTAGAAAATTTATTTTCACATTTGTTCTCCAAGTACTTGTGCGGATGTTATTATGTATATGTAATAGCCGAAATGGAGAGTAATATCGCGTCGCATAACAATATCGTTTATTGTACGGGAGAACAACAAATGCGATCGCGATCGAAATTTTCTAGAAACAAAATGCACAAAATATAAAGTTAGATATGCCTTTACTATATTCTTAACGTCGGCGAATGAGATCCAATAGTTAGATACCAATTCTTTCTACTTATAATATAAAGTGCGATCATTTTCGGTATAGAATTAAAATCCATACCCAAATTTGAGTCGTCTATCTTATATTATAACTACAAAAATTGATAGTAAGTATTGTACGAGGATCTCTGACTAGCGTTGACTAATGTTTTATTTACCAATAATTGATATATAACACATTATTATTGTGTTATATATCACACTAAATGTAATTAGCATTAGGGTAGTATTTAATTTTAGTTTTATTAGGGCACGAATAATATTGGTTATTGTTGGATTATTACGATATTAAGATTAGGATTAAGGTCATTTTAGATTTTTGTGAAATTAGAGTTACAATTAGGTCATTTAAGTTTAGGGTAACTATATTTGCATGATATTAGGTCATTTAGGTTCAGGGTAACTACATTTGCATGATTATCAACAATCAAAAGCATTAATTGCATAATAATTTTATAATAATAAAAAACTAAAAACTATAAATAAGTGAAGACTAAAACCTTCAAGGAGGTGGAGGATGTCGACGATGGCTGGAGTTGAGGATGGAGGCGTTCAAATAATTAATCTGCAATTTAGGACAATCAAAGTCCAAAAAAATTTAATTAGTTAATTAAAGAATAAAAATTATTTTAAAACTAAAAATTGAAAAAAAAATTAAAAAAACTTACTGTAGGGAGGTTGCCAGCGGGCGATGGCGGTCGCTGGTGGGTGCGGGCGAGGCGGCGGCGCTGCGGGTGCTGGCGGCCGAGGGTCGGCAGGGAGGCGGCTGGCGCGGGCTGCTGGTGGGTGCAGGAGGCTGAGGTCGGCGGGCGGGCGGCTGAGGTAGGGCAGCGGGCGGGCGGCCGAGGGAGGGCTGCAGGAGGTATGAATTTGGGTTTGGGTTCAGATCTAGATCTAAAGAGAAATGGGTGGCGGCTAGGGTTTGGTTTCAGCTTTAGGTTTTGGGTTATTTCAATATTAGTCCCCCACCTTTTAATATTCTCAAATTAACCCCTAAATCATGGAAATTGCTATTACATCCATCAAATCATCATATTATTTACAATCAGGTCCCCTAATTAACACCAATTAGATTCCTTTAAATATAACTATTAGACTAAATAGCACTTAAATACCTTATAGTTTCACTCCTTTAGCACTTATATACCCTCAATTGTACTTTGTAGCATTTATATATCCTTAGTTTGTCATAATTGGCACTTTAATACCTTATGTTTGCAAATGTGAAGATTTTCATCCGGTTTTCCTTTAAATCTAACTATTATTACCAGTTTTCCTTTTAGACCCTAGAGTTCAGATTTAATTTTTGGTTATTTCAATATTAGACCCTCAAATCTTCAATATTTCCAAATTAGTCCCCAAATCATGCAAATTGCTATTACATTCCTCAAATCATCAAATTGTTTACAATCAGGTCCTCTGGCTAACACAATTAGATTTAAAAGAATATTCTTTTAAATATAACTAATACTGGTTTTCCTTTTATACCCTTGAGTTCGATTTTATTTTTAGGTTATTTCAATATTAGTCCCTCAAATATTCAATATTTCCAAATTAGTCCCCAAATCATGGAAATTTCTATTACATCCCTCAAATCATCACATTGTTTACAATCAGGTCCTCTGGTTAACAGGTTAGATTTAAAGGAATATTCAAACCATTTCCATCCATTTCTTTAGTGATTGAATCTCATTTAGATCCTCTCAAGTTCATTATTGTTGATGTGCAGGGCTTCATTCAGTAAATAAAAGCAGAGTAGTGGAGGTCATCGAAGCTGCTATTATCTGAGAGCGAAAGAAAAATATATTTTAAAATTAACATAAAATTCATAATTAATTGAAAGGACTATGATAAGTTACGGTATATCATTAGTAAGAACAATATGTTTACATGTTAAAACACATATAACTAAAAATCTCTCTCAAAATTTTGCTAATAAAATGAGATCTTTTTAAATATTAAATCACATAAAGATATATTGTTCCCAATTTATTCAAATTCAAGAGAATCCATTTAACCATTTGGCCACATTTTTATCATGGATAAGTATACTAAATTATTCATATCTATCCACTCTCAAATTCAATGAAACTAATATCTAAAAATCAAGCAATCCTTATCGGATAAAAATTGTTAGATTAAAAACACATTAGGTCTCTCATCAATTAAATAGATATGATAAAATTTAGAGAAAATCATTAGATATACCAAAAATCACATAAAATTTGTAGGCGAAAAAAGTGAATTTTGAGGGTTGGGGAAAACGAGACTAGTAGTGCATCTAGTATATATTTTAGATATACCAATAATACATCTTGAGTTTATATTTAATGATCACCTTCAGGTCTGATCATAGGCAGGGGCTCGGCTTCCTTTCATCACGTGGTGCATCCCTTGTGCGAATCATAGAAATACTCCATCTCATTTTTATAGTTGACCTAGAACAATCCTAATGTCAAGGTTTATCAAGGTTTAAACCTAATCTTCAAATGTTTTAGGTTTTATCATATATTTTCTTTGAAAGACAAAGTGGGAAATAAAAGGATACAAGCATTCAATGTTGTCTAAAATTTATATGCCTTCTTGATTTTATATTCAATGATTACCTTGATGCGATCATAGACATGGCTTGACTCCTTTCATCTGAGGCGGGTCTCGTGAAAGGGTCATAAATATAGCCAGATCTTATGTTAGCAATTAACATAGAACAATCCTAACGTCGAGGTTCACTATGCTCTCCTTACTAGATAAAAAGACACCTAAGACAATCAATAATTAAAAAAAGAAGAAATAGTAAGCAAAACTATTTTACTTAGTAAAAGAATGTAAAAGGCAAATGATTCATGCTTAGAATATAACAAAAAAACACCTATTATAACACTGTAGAAACTTACTCTCCACCAATGCACTGAAAATATCGCTTGTTAAAGTCAAAATGTCTACCATGAGTTCTTTAACAGCCTCTTTAGCATCATAATTTTTCTCAAAGAAAACTAAAGCAAAATCGCAACATGAAATGATGTTACCATCGGTATTCTTGAAATATGCCGCTGATCAAGTACATTGACTACTTATTAATTATTTCAGTAACACTTGAATTTTCGACACGTATTTCTAATATTTTTGTAACGATTTTTCTAGTATTATTTTCCTAATATTTTTCGACACGTATCTTCTAATATTGCTTTTCTAATATTAAATATTATTTTCTAGTATTTAAAAGTTAAATATTATTTTCTAGTGTTTAAATATTAAATGTTATTTTCTGGTATTTAAATATTAAATATTATTTTTAGTATTTAAGAATTAAATATTATTTTCTAAAAGTATTATTAATGTTTTCTCAAATTTTTGATTCTCTACTTAATTCAAAATAGTTTTATATTTATGCTTATGATTTAGCTACATTATAAATTTAATAATTTTAGTGAATAGTTCCTCATAATTTTGATTATTGATATTGTTCGTGATTTTGTAAACTCAACTTGGTATTTGCATGAGAAATATATATATATATGTGTAATAATTTTATTAATATCAATTTTGTTTAATTATCATAATAATAACAACTCTATTTTATGTGTTGTACTATACCCCTCAATCTAACCCTAACCCTATGTATATATGTATATATTTATTTTTAAAACCCAAAACCAAACCCGTACTTCTCTCTCCTCTCTCTCTCTTTCTCTCTCTCATCTCTCTCCTTCTCTCTCTCTCTCTCTTCTCTTGCCAGATCCACTGCGGCTGAGATCAGCATACATTACCGTTGATTGACTTTAGACGACGACTTCTCTTTCTTTTCCATCTTCATCGATTTATGTTCTTCCGTTTCATTCTTGGCGTTTTAGAATCCTGCCGCATTGAACCGTTTGTTGTTGAGCGATTCATCGTCTTGTTGTCCATGCGACCGATTGTTGCTTTTACTTCGATTTCACATTGTCGACCTTTGACGTTCTGCGATTTTGTTCCTGTTCACATTGACCGTTCCTCCTCATCATTTTCGCTTCTGTTCAGTTGCGGCCGACTTTCACGTCCATGTTCCTTCTGCCGGAACCCTCTGGCCATCATCTCCGCTGCCACCTTCACCTCCGTTCGAGTAGCCCGCCTAGCGACCGCTGCCAACGACAGTGTTGTTCGAAAGTGCGCCTCGCTGAGTGTCGGGTAGGCCCCGCACGCCGTTGAGCCATCTGCGCGCCGCCGCGTAGTATATCCACCGTCAGGCATGATCAGCCCCGTTCATCTCGACGCTGGCGCCCTTACGGCGAACAACTCCCAAACTCATTATCCGGCTGCCGCCATTTCACTCCACGAATTAGCCCGCCGATCCACCGCGTGCGCAATGACTAATGATGGAAGAATAGTGGCGCGCCAGCCGCCGTCGTCCCGCGACTCAGAGGCAAGATCCTCTCGCTTGTCTCATTTATTTATTTTATGAATTAATTCAGATATGTATAGTTAGTTTGTGCCAATTTGATATATGCGCAGCTAACATTTACATTTTCTGTGAATATTCGATGGTATAAAATTATCCGTGGTGATTGGATAGGTTAGAATTGATCTATGATTAATTTCGCTAGGAAGCAAGAATGTAATTTTAGGATATTTTTAGTATTTATTATGATTAAGAAAATATTTTTTAAAGAAATTATTTGGTGAAAATATTTTATTTTGAGTAAAAGTATCTTTAATTAATTGTTATGATTTAAAGAAATTATTTGGGAGAAAAAGAATTTTAAAATATTTTAAGAGATTTTATTAAAAGAAAAGAAATAGAGGTGTTTTATGAAAAGAAACTAGTTATCTCATAAATAACATTAAAGAGGAAAGATATTTTTGAGATATTGGATAATTATGTCGAGAATTAGTTTAAAGGATTTTATGGGAATTTATGTTGAAAACCGCCATTTCATGTGGTTAACTTCTCCTATTTCGTGATTTTCATGTTGTACCGTTGTTGATAGTTATTCATGTTATCGTTTCATGATACACGACACCGACACGTAGAGTAATTGCACATATGACATGTTAATTGCGCTATACATAGTCTTGTTGTGTCCGAACCGTAGTGGTTCATGACTTAGGGATTTGGTCGCCATGAACATGACCTAGTGACATGTGTGTGTTGACCATGCTTAGGAGGTGAACCGTGTTTGATATCGGATCGCTGACTTGATTTATCGAGACCGGGATGGGAAAGTCTTGGTTCATGTATTCGATGTGGCCGTTTATGTATCTTCCGCACTGCGCAAGTGACCTTGTTTCCCGCGACTGGGTGGGTTTGTTGGCCCGCGGAATCGCTTTCACGACGGCTAGTGTACTTTTATATTCACCGAAGTCCTTTGTCCGACAAGCCGGAACTCGATTATGTAGTCCCTTGACCGCTCGCTGTTCCGCAGTATTGATGCCAGAGGATAATGAACCGCCGCTATTCGATTGATATGAACCTTGACTTTAAATGAGACGAGATCCGAGACTATGACGTAATGGATAGTACCGGCATCGTTGTTTGGAATGCCGAGTTTTCCGTTGTTTAGATGGTCATTTAGTTGTATGCATGCTGCCACTTCACACTATTACAATCGCTCAGATTTTCTCGATTATTGCATTATTATTATATCCGCTATTGCTTGTGGGATCTTACCGTATTATACACGACGCATCTATTCTCTTGTGTACGCCGATATAGATGACTGACGTCTGTGGAGATGCGCTTGAGCCTGAGTTTTCTCAGAAGAACCATCCGCATCGACCGAGTAGATCGAGTTGAAGCTTAGTTTCTTTGGTTTCGTGAGTTGATGAACTTTAGACTTCCTTCAAGATTTTCATTTTAACTCACTGACATTTGTTTCATGACTCTCTAGTTTCTTTAGCCACATGAATTGTTTTCGATATGTGGACTCTTTTATAGTTTTGGATGTTATTTCATTTTGGTGATATGTACTTCCTATTCTCGATTATTATTTTATTCTTACCTGCCAGATTGGGATCTCGTGATTGTGATGTACTTTTATGATTACTTGACGCCATGCATTAGATTGAGAAGAAATATTTTTTATTATTCGATTTCTCCTCAACCTAATATCGTCATGGACTTGTTCACGCATCTTCCTGTATTTTGGGAAGCTGGCTGACAATTTCTATTAGTTAAAACTAATATATCGCAAATGTAACAAAACCCCAATACTTATAGAATACTTCAAAAATCAATTAAAAACACCTTAAAACAAGAAAAAGCTCAAAATTAATAATAAAATGAGAAGAATTTTGGAAAAATTATACTAATGGCAAACTTCTAAAAATATGATTATAATATAAAACCTAAACTAAACAAAGCAAACAAACTAAGTAATCCTCTACAACACAAAATCTAGTCTCATAAGTTTTCAAAAATAGCTAAAACTTTAGATGTCGGTAGTTTTACAATGCTAATTGTTCAGTTGGGCTTATGATTTGTTTTTAAGTGTACTTCACATGTGCGTGATTAATACTAGATTTAGAATGAACAAACAATCAATAATTGTAACTAAAATTACTAATTTATCCATTATTTTTTATAGTGTAAATGATACATATTTCCCCACTACGTCCAAGAGCTCTCTCTGAAGGTCCAAGCTGTGTATAGGCTCACCTATGTACTTCACCGCTATATTTTTAAGAATACAGATGTGATAGGTCTATCGACTTTTCAAAGTAAGCCGCGGGTGGGTAAACATATGAAGGGAAGCTTCCAATGGTGTACACACCATGACAAGACCATACATGCTCCAAAAATTCAAAAAATGATAATCCACTTAACTACACTTGATGTTTCAGACAAAAGCCGATAGCTAAGATCTTTACCTAAATGAAACAAAAATTAATAAAGGGATTGTTCAAGATTTTCTAATTATTTCTATTATTATTATTTAAGAAAATCCATACTTTTAGCTAATCACTAGTTTATCTTTAAATGTTCCTTTTTTATTCTCCTACATGATATTTGTTTCCTTTGTAGTCTTTTTTCTCGCTCATTTTTATTTTCCTTTTCAAATCTTTTTGTAACTCCTATAATTTAGATTTTGCTTTTTTTTGGTCAATGGGTGCACATGATTCATTGTTTGCATCCATAAGTTCCTCAATCCCATCCTGACTTGAAGGTGGTCCATAATCCATGAAAGAAGCACGGAGTCTTGGTTGGTTTGTTTTCTGTGATATTTTCTACCAAGTATTTGATTGACGGCACCCACTGAAAAGAAGAATTATAACTTGTTAAAGCCACCTATATATAAATTTACCAATCATGCAATAAAAAGAGTTCAACAAATTGCTTACGATGTTGTGTACCAGGAGTGTTAGGAAATACCCTACTATTTCATAGAAAGATTGGTCTCTAGTGTGCCCTCGTCCCAAAAATCCCTCAACAATTATCCCTAAATTATGTTCACAAAAGCCGGATGATTGTCATTGATTTGAACTTACATGCTTCTTTGGCCTACAACAAAATTCAAAAGAAATGCCTTTTATTTTAATGCATAATGAAAATCAAAAGATTACAACTTTTATCCTTGTGAACAAACACGAGGATCTCTGCTATATCGGATCCTCGCTATGGGTTCTTTGCCCTCGTCGGACTTTTTGTGTCCGTGGACCACCAAGCACCAATCAGTAGAGACCCTGCCTCAAACTACAGATGTAGGGGCTCGCTTCACCGAAGGAAACGCTCGAGGGGATCACACTCACGAAGGAGAGGATTGCCTGAGCGGTGAGATCTACTAGGAGAAATCAGGCTATCCCTAAGGTTAAGACGAAGCTTAACCTAGAGGGTATCTCAGAGTTCGACCTCAATTCACCTTCGCTTGTAGATCGGACGTCGACTAGACTTGTGTGCTCGGCCGGTGCTCGAACTAAGGCCGACGGTCGTGGACCTCGTGGAGAACTCTTCTAAAATCCTCCAAAATCCGCGCCAAGCCCAAAGTCCTCTCTAATCCGCCTTTTTCCCTTTTTTCTCTCCTCTGTTCAAGACCCCCTATTTATACAATGGATGTGCGCCGGCCATCTTGGTGGTTCGCCACTTGGTCGAGCCACCTCAGCGTTCGAGGTGGTTCGGCCAAAGTTGCCGAGCCTCTGCTTAGCACCTCGGCCAGTTATCGAGGTTCGGCAAAGTGGTCGAGCCACCTTGGCCACTTTGGTCGAGGTTTAGCGCTTGCCTTGCTATGGCGCTTTCCGCCGCTTCGCGATCGCCGTGATTCTTCGTCGATTCTTTCGGTCTTCCGGCTTAGTTTTGTTCGTAATGTCGCCGCAGGTGTTTGAGTCCCGTTCGATCAACTTTCGAGAAAGCGCCCGCTTGCATTGACGGACGGCACGTTGATTCGCCTCGCCAACGCTTGAGTTTAGTCAACTCGGCGACGCCGCTTCATCGGCCAGACGCCTTGTCGACTTCATGTGCTCGCCGACTCGCCACGCTTTGGCGCTGGACGCTTTGGCGACGCCGGTTTGTCGAATGGATCGTTAGTTGCCAACCCACCGTCACGAAGTTTCGCTCGCATCGATAAGTAATTTTTATGCCTACAGATATTCTCCAAAGCATCTCAGCCTCGATTCTGATGAGTCCGATGCTTTGACATGATGGTTCTACTTCCTACCGAGGGTCCCAAAAGATAGCTTCAAGTCTTCGATTCTTTCGATCATCCAGCTTCTTTGTAGGATTCCCGATAAGATCACGGTGTCGCATTTATTGTCCGGACCGCTTGTTATCTTGATTCCGGTGGGTGAGTTTTGTTTGTAACTCGTGTCAGAAGCGCTGAAAATTGCCTATAAGTCCTCGAACGTAGCTCGTGATGACGCAGAATAATCGACAAGTCATCCGATGAAGTAATGGCAAACCGCTGACGACACAACAAGTGAACGCAACGCAAACGCTCTCCTCAAGACGCTCTACGCAGAAGTTTCAGGTCCCGCTTAGCCTGGCTGCGGGTCATAAGGGCCGCCCTTTATGTCCGGCGCACCGAAATTTTTGAAAAGAGCTCTCCTTCCGAAATAGCCACCGATTCCGAACCTTGTGAACTGATGCGCCATGAGTGCGAAGTGAAGGATAAACCCATTTTGAAGCCTCAAATTAAGCTCTAAAACCGCCAGAGAGAAGCCACGCAACGCCAAACCGACATCCAGAGGTGTCTCGCCCGAAGCGAGACACTCAGGCTGCCTCGCTCGAAGCGAGACACTCCATAGGTGTCTCGCCACCGAGACACTAGAGGTGTTCGCTCGAGCCGAGACACCCAGAGGGTCTCTACTGGCGAGACACCAAGGTCAATGGGGTTTTTGCCTGGCCACCAAGATCCGCGGCCGCACCTATAAATGTGACTAGGGTTTCATTTTCGGGTGGCGAGATAAAAAAAGAGGAGATAGTCACCAACTCTTGTGTGTGCCTAGGTTAGAGAATTTCCAAGGGAGAGGAGATCAAGATCTAGACTTGCGCTGGGATTTGCGATTCGAGATCCAAAGTTTTCGATCCGCATCTACAACAACAAACCATCCTTTGGATCAAGCTTGGTCTTGATCCTAAGAAGAGTGACGGTTCGCTTGGTCGATCTCGCTCACTACGCTGATTAGTTCCTTGGCTAATTAATCTTCAGATTCGCTTAGATCTCGATCCGACGATCTAAGAATTCCCACGAAAAAGGAGGGATTTTAGATCTAGATCCGCATCCGCATCTCGCTTGATCAACACTTGGGAAAGGAATCGCGTGGTCCACTGAACACATCCCCAAGACAGTGCAAAGAATCCCATCGCTTGTGATCCATAAACGGATCCCGCTTGTTCACAAGGAGGAAAGTTGTAATTTTTATCCTTTTCATGGTAAAAGCCTTATAAAAGGTGATTTTATTTGAAACTCATTTGTAATCCCATCAAGGTAGAATGATTTCACCGATGAAAAGATAATGACTTTTCCTGAACAAGCCGGGCGCATTACAAGGAGCCACCGCCTTGCATCCGAGATCGCAGCTAGAGCCACCTGATTCGATCCCTGATCAAGAGGTCGAGTACTAATTCGACCAGAGAAATTTGAGGCCTATCTCTCCTCATCCAACTCTCTTTTCCCCCAAGGCAAGAAGCCTCCGCCGCAAGGAGGACTCACAAGCGCCACCGACCAAGCCGACGCCCTCGCCGCCGCCAACAACAATGACTAATAACTCCCCCGGCCATCCAAAGGCAGATCCGATCTCCTCCTCCTACCATGAGGAGAAGTCCACCAAGGCGTGTGACTCTCTCAAAGAGAGCCCGCCAACGGCCGACAACACCTTGCGCTGCATACACAAAGGCTAGAATCCATGGACGCGGTCCACAAGCCGGATCCGGTTCCGACGGGGCACGAGCCCCGAAGACTAAGATAGGTGGGAACTCCTCTAAACCGACCGAAGAATGGATCCGCTGCCAGCGAGATCGCTTCCACCCTCGGGCGGATCCAAAATGCTATGCCCCACGCGCTGCACGCAGCGCTGGTTCAGCTACTCAACGCCCAAAGGAGCAGAGGTGACCAAGAAGTCACCGTATAAGTCGAACTCACCTCCTGCATCAGAGCTTTTTCCTTGACGCAGCCGGCGCCTTCCATTAAAGACTCCAACACCACACCCTTTCCGATAAGGGTTCGTTTCAACGCCAGGTCCGCTCATTGATCAAGGTGAAAGGTCAACTCCCCGCAGCTTGTCGAAGAGATCCGTGACAACTCGCATGTGGGATAGCTTCCTACCGGACGGAAGCCGAAAATCCACCAACCGGTTTGCGGATCGAGGTCCAAAAGCCTCGCTGAGACGCCAGCGCACCCAAAAGCGCAGCGCTAAGGCGCCAGAAAGACTTCGCGGACGCCAACCCAACCTCGATGGAGACGCCGCCATCCGATGATGACTATACCTAAGAGATTGTGTCACCGCGACGGTAGGTTGCTCCGCACTCATGCCGATGAGTTGTACTATCGCGGCCGGGGTGGAAGAAGTCTCGTGACGAGCTTCCGTAAACCGCATCCTCTTGCATTTGTACTAAACTGATCAAGGCGGTTCTCGAGTGTAAATGCCGCCATAAAACTCCGAAAGGGTGTCATCCAAAGATCGAGCACCAACGAACCGCCAAGACCTCCAAGGCGTCTCAAGAAGACATGCACTCGCCAAGGCAAGGATGAGCCGCTGAGGTCACCATCAATATGACCAACAAGGCAACGCCGCCACGCTGCATTCCGTAGCCCTCCCAACGGTGACTCGCTATGGCCTGCATCATCGACGCCTAACTATCACGAACCGCAACGAGGGATCCCTTCAAGGCACAAACCGCGAACGAAGAGTACCATCTAAGATGAAGTATCGGATGACTGCCAAGAATGGCATCCGATAACACCGCCTCTAGTGAAGGCCATACTGTGAAGCACTCATGATCAAGGTACCGAGGCGCTGCTACTTGAAGAAGCCTTGGCAAAACGTAGGACAACTTCAAACTCGAGATGGACATGGCCATGCGCCAGATGAGAGAAATGCATGACCGGCAGATGCAAGCAATGACTAATCGCTGTGGTGAGGGCGCGTCGTCGCAACAACGCCAATTTGACGGATAGCATTACCGGATGAAGAGCAAGACCTTAACACCGGCGAGCGTAACGCCGATAATGACACCATGGTCCCACCTCAAAATCACGGACAAATGCAAGTGAAAATGACAAGATCAAGGATCCGAGAGCAAGGTCAACTCGCCATCTCGGCCAAGAAGTGAAGAAGACGGGATTCCGTGCCCTTACCCGAGAGTGGGAGTCAATCCTCATCCCAAGTTTAATTTAATAAACTTCACACCGCTCGATGGGAGAGGGTCCCCACTCAACATCTTATCTACTTCAAGAGCCATTTAGGAGTCATCTCCTAACGAGCCCTTGATGGTTCGGTCATTCGCTTCCACTTCAGGGGCTGCCTTCGATTGGTACCGCCTCAGCGGGCAAAGATCAACACCGGAAGACATGGAATCTATGTTCCCGGCGAACTTCTTCGATGACGCACACGCAGGTTTCACTCGGTGCTATGGACGAAGCGTAAGGATGGAGAAACCGTGGATAATTTTGTCAAACGGTTCCGCAACAAGGCGATGAACCGCCATGACCCAATCACGAGGAATTCATCCTCAAGACCTCGCCAAAGATAACCTCTCACCGACGGATCGTGGCGATGGGCACCGCACCGCCTAGAACCCGGAAAGACTTGAAAGTCCGAGGGAAGAGGCCGAAGCGCTTCTCAAAAGGGAGAAGGCGGAGCGAGGTCACAGGCCAAACCCACTGAACCAAAATTTTGTCCCCTAACAAGGGAAGGCGCCAATGAAGAATGTTGATGCGCGATCAAACTTTCCATGCAGCCACAATAGCAACAAAGAAGCAGCATGACCCCATCGCAAGAACAATACCCTAAACCGAGGGCATCCACGCTCGTGTTTCCAAGACGATTCTTTCAGTGGACTAAGAGGTGCCTCGATCTTTAAGTACTTGCTAGACAACAACAAGATCCAACCGCCACCGATCGCCAACCAGAGGAAGCTCAAAGGACGACGACCCCAAGTAATCGCTCTATCATAGGGCTACACATACACCACCAAGTCATGCTACCACCAAGGACAAGATCCAAGCTTTGATTGAAGTGGGGTGATCACCCCAAAACCAAATAAGGGAAAGCAAGTGGCGCAAACGCGACGCCCATAAGCTTTGGGACAAGGCCTACAACCGTTCCTAAACCGCACCGTGGTCAGGGAATGAAGACAGGAATTACGATCCCCACAAGCAGCCGAGAAGGGGTTAGTGCGACAACGTTCCAAATGGTGAACTCCTATGGGTCCACCCGACTTACTTAAAGACGATCGGGCTAACGCCTTCGCCTAAAAAGAAGTCCAAGGAAAGGGCAAATCTTGCAATGCTACCTCAGCCGTTCTACACGACGACGACGAGCAAATTCCTACGTGTTCTTTGCCGGAGGAACAGAAGCCTTTGTCACCGTGAGATGGGCGGAGTACGCTTACAAATACCCCGATGACTCCAATCTTAATGCTAAAACATTAACAGAGCTTGGGGTAGTAACAATTCCCACGATTCCCGCCACTCCTAAGGAGGACGCCACCGTGACGAAGGGGAAACAACTCAAAACTCCCGAGGTGCAACCCCGGCAGCCTCCGGCGACCGCCTGATTGAAGGGATAGACCGGGAACACAAGCTCTCTACCTCTTCGATGTGATGGCACAATTGGCCAACATCCCTAAGAATAACTATATACGAAGCTATTGAGGTTGTCCAAGGAAACCGCTGCGCTATGAGAAGCGCTATGCACTCGTAGGTCTTCCTAATCCACATTAAATCAAGTCCGCAGGAGCCGAGTCATCAACCGAATGGCCTCCAAGCATATTCCTTGCATCACATTTCTAAGGAGGATATGTGACGAAGACGCCGGCATGACAGTCCGCCTACTTCATGGTACATTGTTCCCCGAAGTCAACCGGATCCAAGTTGATCCGGTTCATAGAGCATCATGCCTTTATACCGATGTATAGCCTCGGGATTCCCTGCCGCCAGCTCGCTCGACCGGCATCGGATATACGGATTTAACACCGCCGGGTCTCGCCACTTGGTAAAATCCGCATAAGTGTCGATGGGGACTTAAAGTCCAAAGTCACCCGCTACGCCATTGACGCAGACTTCCTATAACTTGTTGTTGGGTCGCCTCTTGGATCCATAACCATGTTATAGTCCCTCTACCTCCATCGTCTCAAATATGTCGACACTAATAACGAGGTTAAGACGGTGGTCGCAGACAAACAACCGCTTAAAGGACCGAGAATTATTTCACCGACTCTCCTTACTGTAATGAGTCCGACATCAATCATCTACCATGGCACGGACACAGCAGTGAGGACCGATACGGGCTTCCGCTTGACTATAAAGGTGGTTTTGTTCGAATGACATTGTACCCTTAGTAGTCAATCTTGACGAAGGGATCTTCCGATGAAAGTTGTAATTGGCAGCTTCGTCAAGAAGAAATAAAAGATGATTTAGAGTACTCAAGTGTTTGAATGATGTAATGAAAAGTTGTATAATGACCCCGAATTGCATATGCCAATTGGCCATCCCCGGTAATACGTAAGCACCTTCGAGATCATCCAAGACGACTTCGCCGTCCAAGGGAAGGGAGGCCGCAAGAAGGACTTAGTCTATGGCGAGGGAGTTGACTCCACGCCCAACTACCTCGCAGACGGGTTCGGCGAAGATAAACCAAACTTCATCTTTCCGATATAGCCCGAAGCGCAAAGACCTCATGAAGAAGTGGGGTACGACTTTATGCTGGGAGAAGGACTTTATTTTGGGGATCTCCGCTCCACCCAAGGTCGCATATGTACCAAGGAAACCCGATAATTATTACGATTCAAAAGGGATTGGGATACGATCCTCTCGTGAAGATGAGTGTTGTTATCGATCAATAACCAACCACCCAACCTAGATGATGAGTACTCATCCGATTCGCCGCCGACTCGACGCCAAGATCTAAGATGTTCGTGGGTTGATGTCCAACATGGCTACAAAGGGACCCCACTACACCGAAGAAGATGAAGAATTGCCAACATGGGAAGACCCATGGGTCCATCACCTCAACATGCAGATGGGGACCGGTTTGAGCAGAGGGAGCCCGACCAAGACGAGGTAGTCCAGATCAACATGGGTAATGAAGCACACCCTAAACTTATAAATATTAGCAACGCTTTCCCCGTGAGGAAAAGAAAAGGTTGATCACTCTTGTCGAGAGTATATCGATGTTTTCACCGAGCTACGAGGACATGCCGTGGCTCGACCCCAATGTGGCAATGCATCACCGACATTAAAGTGGATGCCAAACCCGCAAACAAAGAATGTGAGACGGTTTCGGCCCACGATTATGGAGGCAATTGTTATGAAGTAAAGAAGCTCATAGCTCGGTTTCATCCGGAGGTTCAACATCCGGATTGGGTGGCTAATATCGTCGGTGCTAAAAAGAACGGACAATCAACTGTGTCGACTACGAGATCCAATGCCGATGCCCAAAAGATGACTTCCCACTTCCACCACCATGTGATCGCCGATAATACATGTGGATTTGAGCTAATGTCCTTCATGGATGGGTTCTCGTTACAACCAAATCAAGATGCATCCTGATGACGAAAGCACACGGCGCTCGAACTCCTCTAGGCATCTTCTCGCTACCATGCCATTTGGATCGAAGAATGCCGGGCGCCACTTACAAGAATGACAAAGATCTTTCAGATCATCTTTGGAAGACGGTCGAATGTTACGCCGATGACTTGGTTGTGAAAAGTCGACAAAGATGACCATATCCGTGACTTGAGGACGGATTCGACCTCATGGACTCATCAATTAAAGATGAACCCCACTAAGTCTTTCCTAATGTCCACGGCAAATTTCTGATTCTGCTGTTACCAACAAAGGTATCCACATTGACCCCGACAAAATAAAGGCAATCAATGAATTGCAACCCCAAAGAATCTAAGGGAACTCGAGAGGATTACAGGGCGACATGCACATCCGACGCCTATCTCCAACCTCTCCGAAAATGTCACCATTTCTGTCAACAAAAGGGGTGTCCTTTGTCCGATGACGCCGCCGAAGGCATTCAAGATATCAAAACATATCCGATTAATCCTCCGCATCGCTGCAATCAAGCCCGTAAACCGCTCTTGATTTATATCAAAGCCACGAACCATTCGCTGAGTGCTTTACTTGCGCAAGACGACCACCACGGTCACGAAAGCAGCGGTTTATTATCTAAGCCAACCTTGGTGGGTGCGAATCTCGCTACCCAATGACCGAGAAAGAGTGTCTCACCGTCTTTGCGATTCGAAATGCGACACTACTTAGTTGGGCAAACGATCTACGCCATTTCTAACGTGAATCCCGCTCGGTGTTCATGACGCAGCCAAATTCTATGAATTGGCCGACGAATGGGCTTTACTTTTGTCCCAAGATGACTCGCACTTCAAGCGCCAGGTCAATTAAGGGACAAGCCATCCGCGATCTTTCGCCCAACCCAACAAAGGATACTACCGAACTATTTGATGATCTACCGGATGAGACCCACGAGGTTAACACAACTCGCACCAACAGTGTGGCATTTATATTTTGATGGAGCCGCCCCGAAGCAATTAACGTAGCGAAATGATGTTATAAGATCTCCACCGAGTCTGAGTAGTCTTAGTTTCCCTGGAAGCATGTCATGCCTCGCTTATTCATCGACCGAGCCCTCGCCTAACAATGTCGCAGAGTACAACGCCCTCATTGGACTTAGCTTCGCTAAAGAGTCGGGGTAGAGTATCTCGCTTTCGGGATTCCCAACTCATTGTCAAACGTCACTGGGACTATGAGGTCGAACCCGTGATTTAGTCCCATACCATCGCTACTATCGAAGTTAGCGACTCGCTTGAAGGATTCTTCATCGAGTACATTCCGCCCGTATCGCATATGCATGCACCGGCGCATTAGCAGTGTCTTTGGCGCAACCCCCGAGATCGAAAGCAATGGTCACGTGAGGACCCACCAGCTATTCATTCCTATTTATGACAGGCAAAATGACGAAAGGGTAGTCACTAAGGAAGTGTATGCAACCCAAGTCGGACTTGAGCCCCGAGCGATTCCTATTATTGACTATTGCCACCCGATCCCGCTAAGATATGAAGGAGCTGGATCACCGTAGAAGAGCCGCCGTTCTTCTACAATACGAAACCCGTGACGTTATCGGCGGTAGTATCGGCTTATCTACGCTTTTTCAAACAAGGAAGTTCCCCAAGAAGCACACGGAGGAGAATGCGGGCGCACTACCGTGTCCTAAGCTCTATGATCGGATCGTAGGATGGGGCATCGCCTACTATGGTCAATGATGCGTCGCGATATGCTCGAAGTGTCACGCGCCAAATACACGAACCACCGTGATCAACCTCCGAGCAACTTCACCCGCCCACATCTTGGCCATTCGAGACATGGGGCATGGATGTGTGGTAGGCCCATCTTTCCTCTGGTTTACCAAAGGTGATCGGTTTATCCCGGGCGATCACCGACATTTCCAAGTGGGCAGAGGCTTCCCTCAAGGAGGTAAAAGCCGAATGTAATTCGTTCATCAAGCACCACGCCATCTATCGACACGGGTACCAAGGCGGATCGCACATGATAACGGTCCCCTACCATTAGCAATGCCTTCATTCGCTTTATGAAATTTAAGATCCAGACGCCTCAATCGCATAACTCGCCGCAGAAACGGATTGGCTGAGGCCTTCAACAAAACGATCATTAAAATTCTCAAGAAGCCGGTGAAAAATAACAAACGAATCGATGATAAACTCGAGAAGCACTTCGGGCGATCGCGACGACGATTCGCGACACCGACCGGGCTACCCCGCACTCCTCGTATATAGGGTGTGAAGGCCCCGCCTTGAAGTTCAGATTCCATCTCTCCGCGATTGCTCGCGAACCGAGATGACGACAGAGGAGCTACATCAAAAGCCAAGAACTCGAGATGCTAGATGAAAAGCGCTTGGAAGCTCAACAAAGACATTGAGTTTTACCAAGCAAGGATGTCCGTGGCCTTCAACAAGAAAGTCCGACAAAGGAGCTTCAAGGAGGAGACTTGGTCCTCGCCGCCGACGACCGATAATTCTCGACTCCAAGAGAAAGGGTAAGTTTGAACCCAAGTGGAAGGGCCGCTTGTGATTGAAACGGTCTTTCCAATGGCGATATCGCCTTATCACCCAGAAGGCGATAGGCAATTAATGCCGATCAAAGTTCCCCAAGAAGTACTATCCTTAGTACCTCTAGGATAACCCGCTTTGGAGGGAAGTTCTTCTGAAATACTTTCCTGAGAAAACCCTAATCCTTTCCTCCGCATCTCCCCAACCGATCAAACTCATTGACGGTGGGTCCACAAAATTTTCTCGGTCCCTCCACCAAAGAAAATCCCCCTTGACTTTCAATAAGCAAGGGTCCACGAAATTTTTTATCCTCTATCAAAATCCCTCTTGATTCCTTTCAATGAACAAGAGGTCCACTTTCACCGGAGATCACTTTCTCGATGAACAAAGCTCCATCGCTTTATTTCACCACGCTCCCATGGCGGTAGTACTAAAATTGGAACACTCTCGATAAACCAGACCTTCAGATCGTGGTAATCCTATAAAAGTGAAAACTACCGTGATCTCTTTCGATTTCTGAGTGGAGATCCCACTCTTAGTTTCACCTTAAGAGATTCTCAAGTGGAGATCCCACTTTAGTTTCCTTTCTTGGAGATAGGATATAAAATCCTTCCTCTCCATCTTCCTGAGATAGAATATAAAATTTTTCTCTCCAAGACTAAGAAACAGATATAAAATCCTTCTTTCTTACTGCACTTGGGGTTCGCCTCACCTGCATAAAAGGAGACCCAAAATAGAATATAAAATTCTTTCTTTCCAAAGATTCTGGAGACGGATATAAAATCCTTCCTCTCCATCTTCCCAGATAGAATATAAAATTCTTCCTCTCCAAGACTAAGAAATGTGATATAAAATCCTTCTTTTCTTATGTTCACTTGGGGTTCGCTCTCTACCTGCATTAAAAGGAGACCTCGAAATTGAATATAAAATTCTTTCTTTCCAAAGACTTGGAGACGTGATATAAAATCCTTCCTCCGACATCGTAGAAATAGAATATAAAATTCTTCCTTTCCCACAATCAATTCCATTCACCGCCGATCCGGTTCGGCCGCCTCCCACAAAAGAAGACACCAAGATTCATCTTGGGGTATTTTATCCCGCCTAAGAAGGATGAAGCCAACGCCTACCACGCTGTCGTAGTCTATTCCCGTGAAAAGACGAAGCCTACGATTCAACATCGTAGCATTAAGTCTAAGAGAGTTTCATTCTTTTAGCACAACGCCACATGCGGAACGGATTCGATAATCCGATGCTAGTCTGGCCCAAACGGTGATCGTAGAAGGCCAATCAAACTGCTGAGGGTCGGGGTTGGCCAATAACCCTAAAGTCACCGCCAACACGCCGCCGGCTAGTCTTTTACCCGTGAAAAGTGACAAAGTCTATGTATTCAAAATCATAGCACCAAGTCTAAAAGAGTTTCATTCTTTTAGCACAACGCCACATGGAACGGATTCGATAATCCGCATGCTAGCCCGGTTCAAACGGGTGATCGTAAAGGCAAATCAAACCGCTGAGGGTCGAGGGTTTGCAAGAATTCTATGAATGCCGTGGATGCTGAAAATGACAAATCGCAAGTCACAACAACAATGGAACTACCGGCCGACGACCGACTCGCAGCTTGGTCCTCTACAGCCCTTTGGCGTAGTAACCACCGCTATACCTAGCTTTGGAGGAACATCTTACCAATAGAAAAGAATTATCAAAACCGCCAAATTGAGGATGAACTAGCTAATGTGACTAGTCCCCAATTAAACGGGATGGAGACTCAAGTGTTTCCTGGCTATCATAGGAGCCGACCTCATTGCACCAAGAAGTGGGATATGTCAACCTAGATGCATGGAGTCAATCGGGATGTACACAAGGGTCACCTCATTACTCCTATGTGGCTCTGATTCATCGATCTCCCCGAGAGTATAGGTCACAGCACTATGCACCGGGCTTTCATTTCGCGACGGGAGCCCTATCGCGAGGCACCTCCTCAAAGGAGATCTTAAATGTCCCCCGTAAAGAAAACTCCCACGGAGGCACTAATAGTATACAAGTGAATTATCTCCTCAAGCAAAGATATTGATCTCCAAAGGGGAAAGAGGCCAATTTGCGCCTCTCCAAGTTGTCCCTAGAAGTTTGAACAAGGAACCCACAAGTTACTTCATGGTCACCCAGCCCACCGACCAACGGATCAACTTAAGGCCAGACAATGAATGCAACTCATGAAGGGTTCCTTCTCCACCGGACAAGAAATCCCCATGATGGTCTAACCCTAATACTCCAATAAGGAACATGAGTATAAACTGCTCTCTAATTTATTGGAAAGTTCCCGAGGATAACCTAACTATTCCAACAAGGAGTAGGATTCTCCCAATCGCGATACTCCAACTAGGTATACGAAGTCTAAACTATTTCCTATTTTGTCGAAGTTCCCGAGAATAGTTTTATATTCTTAAGGATAACTTCGACAATCCCCAATTTGCTTCCACGGTTCTGCCTTTTTACCGGACAATTCGTTGTGATGAAAAATCGCCAATTGAGGTTGAATTCGAGAAAATTTTGATGCTGACAACGCCACATCTCGAGAAAATCCTCCCACTGTGGTCACCCCGCAACGAGCATCGCAGAAGAGTTCACTAATCAAAGGATGAATCCTCAATATCCTCCCACCGGGTTAGTCTTATGCCAAGCCATGCGGAGATTTCACGATTCAAAGCTAAGTCTCACTGGAATTGGATGAATGGCGACGACAACTCACCACGAGCTAAAAATAAGAAAATTCATTCATCTACCATCGAAGTCAAGATTTCGACACCGGTCGACAATAAATGGCAATCGCTGACACTTTTAGTTATCCTACAAAGCACCGGATAGTCCGAAAGAATCGGAGAGATCAAGATTTGAAGCCGCTGTGTCCTATTACACCGATCAAGGTCCGGGCCTATCACATCCAAAGTATTTCGCTTCTTCTATAAAAGAGCGAGACCAAACACTTTGAGGGGTATCTCAGAGGGCTTGAAAATTGCCTATAAGTCCTCGAACGTAGCTCGTGATGACGGCGAATAATCGACAAGTCATCCGATGAAGTAATGGCAAACCGCTGACGACACAACAAGTGAACGCAACGCAAACGCCTCCTCAAGACTTCTACGCAGAAGTTTCGCGGTCCCAGCCTGCTAGCTGGCGGGGGTCAAGGGGCCGCCCTTATGGTCCGGCCCGAAATTTTTGAAAAGAGCTCTCCTTTCCGAGTCACCGATTCTAACCTGGTGAACTGATGCGCCATGAGTGCGAAAGTGAAGGATAAACCCAACTTTGAAGCCTCAAATTAAGCTCGAAACCGCCAGAGAAGCCACGAACGCCGGTCAAAACCGACATTCAGAGGTGTCTCGCCGAGCGAGACACTCATAGGTGTCTCGCCACCGAGACATTCAGAGGTGTTCGCTCGAAAGCAGACACTCGTAGGTGTCTCTACCGGGCGACACCAAGCCGAATGGGCTTTTTGCCCGCTACCAAGATCCATCCGCCGCACCTATAAATGTGACGGCTAGGGTTTCATTTTCTGGGTGGGCAGATAAAAAAGAGGAGATAGCCACGAACTTTGTGTGTGCCTAGGGTTAGAGAATTTCCAAGGGAGAGGAGATCAAGATCTAGACTTGCACGGGACGGCGATTCGAGATCCAAAGTTTTCGTGATCCGCATCTACAACAACAAACCATCCTTTGGATCAAGCTTGGCCTTGATCCAAGAAGAGTAACGAGTTCGCTGGTCGATCTCGCTCACTACGCTGATTAGTTCCTGGCTAATTAATCTCAGATTCGCTTAGATCTCGATCCGATCGATCTAAGAATTCCCACGCAAAAAGGAGGGATTTTAGATCTAGATCCGCATCCGCATCTCGCTTGATCAACACTTGGGAAAGGAATCGCGCTGTGGTCCACTAACACATCCCCAAGACAGTAAAGAATCACGCAGTTTGTGATCCCATAAACGGATCCCGCTTGTTCACAAGGAGGAAAGTTGTAATTTTTATCCTTTTCATTGTAAAAGCCTTATAAAAGGTGATTTTTATTTGAAACTCATTTGTAATCCCATCAAGGTAGAATGATTTCACCGATGAAAAAGATAATGACTTTTCCTCGAGAACAAGGTTTGCTGGTCGCTGCTTGACCAACCATCGATTCTTTGACTCTCCGTATGTCTACAACTCCTGTTGCTTACTACACATCAGTCGCGGTCGGTACGGAATTTCATAACCTCAATCGGCTAATTCTTCCGCCATCACGCGGTTGTTGGTTTAACCACAAGGAGAACTGATCTTTTCATGGAGATATCGTCTAGCCTTTATTTCCATGAAGCGACGCTGACCGCTTGTTCGGATATGATTATCCACTCGGAGAAGTTCTTCTGGCCGACACGTTGTTCGCATCAACAATGACTTCCATGCCTCATATTATTCCTCTTGGTATGGTGGAGGAAATTAAGGGTTATCGAAGTTATCCTAAGAATATGGGTTTATTCTCCAGAACTCCTCGCTGAAAATTTGGAAACAGCTTTATACTCAGTATTCGTCAGAGTAGGATTGGGCGACGCTGATCGGCCGATGTGATCCGCGACGAAGTTATCCCTAAGAATATTTCTTGTGAGAATATTCTTCCGAACTTCGACAAATTAGGAAAGCTTTATACCGTGAATCCTAGTTGAGTAGGATTAGCGACGCTGATTTGCGCCGCTGTAATCAAGACGATCGAAGTTATCCCTAAGAATATTTCTAGAGAATATTCTTCCTGAACTTCTCGACAAATTAGGAAACGCTTTATACCGTAATCCTAGTTGAGAGGATTGGGCCATCGCTGATTTGCCGTGTAATCCGCATGATCGAAGTTATCCCAAGAATATTTCTGTGAGAATATTCTTCCGAACTTCTCACAAATTAGGAAACAATTTATACCGTATCCTAGTTGGAGTAGGATTACGACGCTGCTGATCGGCGCCGATGCGATCCGACGACGTTATCCCTAAGAATATTTCGTCGTAATATTCTTCCGAACTTCTCACAAATTAGGAAACAGCTTTATACTGTAATCCTAGTTGAGTAGGATTGGCTTACGCCGCTGATCGGCCGATGTGATCCGCGACGATCGAAGTTATCCCTAAGAATATTTTGTGAGAATATTCTTCCCGAAACTCTCACAAATTAGGAAACAGCTTTATACCTGAATCCTAGTTGAGTAGGATTAGGCGACGGCTGATTTATCTAACGCACGATCGAAGTTATCCCTAAGAATATTTCTTGTGAGAATATTCTTCCGAACTTCTACAAATTAGGAAACAGCTATACTGTAATCCTAGTTGAGTAGATTGGGTTTACTCGCTGATTTGCGCCGGTGTAATCCTCAAGACGATCGAAGTTATCCTAAGAATATTTCTTGTGAGAATATTCTTCCTGAACTCTCGACAAATTAGGAAACAGCTTATACTGTAATCCTAGTTGAGTAGGATTAGGCGACGCCGCTGATTGGCCGATGCAATCCCCGGGGTGTTATCCCAATAAATCTTCGTAATTTTTCCAAATATATGAGGGAGTAGGAGCCAATTAACGGACCGATTTGGCAATCTATTTTGACATCCTGATAAGGTTCCACTAGGGCTCCTAATTAGGGGCTGATTAGAGTCCCATTGAATTGATTTGGGCTCCAATTAGAATTCCTACTTGCCAAATAGGAGTCCTTGTTCAAAGAGGATTGGGTCCATGGGATTGTTATAAATACCCACAAGGCCTCTTTTCTGCTGACCTAGGCCCCCTGCGGTTTCTCTCTCTTGTTTTCATCTCGCTTGCCGCCTCTCGATCAACAAGGTATGCATACGAGAGCCTTACTTAGTCCTTTTTCTTTTTCTTTCTTTTTCTTTGTATGCGGTGTAACGCGACCACGAGGGAAAGGGCCGAATGGCGAGGTGGCGGCGGCCCGCTGGCATGGCGTATATGGGCGCATGGCGGCCGCAAGGCCAAGGGCGCTGGGCCACACGCCAGCAGGGCTGGCACTGGCAATACTGGCAATGGCAATAAGGGCCAGGTAAAGGGCCGCTTCGATCAGCGCCAAGGCCAGGGTATTGGCGGCCGCTACAGTTCAAGGCCGGGCCGGGCGCTGGGTTGGTTCTCGCGACGGATTGTGTAGCCTTTTGACACTTTATTTGCTGATTTTTTAGCCATGTATCCGACTTTTGTTGTATTTTTGCGCTCGATGTCGCCGGGAGATCACGCCCGAGGAGTCGGTCGACTGCGACGCTGAATGCACTCTTCTTTCTGGTGCGCCAACTTATTACCTTCTCGTATATACGCTATATCCCCGCTTCGCTCTCTTTGTGAGGCGATTGAAGAGCCGAATCCTCCTTTGTGGGGACCGACGTTCAGATTGTGTACTCTCTATGACCCCGCTTCGTTTCTCCTTTGTGAGGCGATTGAAGAGCCGAAATTCTCCTTGTGGGGATGGAAGCTTACGATTGGTTTTGCTTGGTCATCACCGCCTCGATATCTTTAACGGAGCGCATTTCATCCGCATCTTACTCAGAACGGAATATATTGCCTTGGTTTACGCTGACTATATTTATCGCTCTCCCGTATTCGATACGGATGAAATCGTTGCATTCGCTATCGTCGTGGACTGATCTATGAAAGATGAATTCAACGCCTTTTACTAACTGAATATTTTCGATTTCGCTGATTATTCCTGAACTTTTCCGCCACGCTGTTGATGGACGCCATAGCGAATACTATTCCACGCGGTGACGATCCTCGATTTTATTCGCCGATTTGCACCCATGACACCGAGACCGATTCAGTCGTTGAGGGGAGTTCTCGTGATTCTCCGACGATTGGTCACCGATGCGCCACTTAAAAGACACCAGCTCCATCAACCTTGCGAAAAACAGATTATCTATTCGGGCGACTTAAGGATCCGATACTTTTATCGAGAGTGAGAGGTGGTTGAACAAAGACGACGGAGGCCCTTGTATATATTCCCTGATACTTCACTCATTGACCGACCTTAGACACCATGTCGACACGCCTGATGTCATGGCTGCCCGACCGAGGAGCATGATCATATTCATTGTGGGTTTATTACCCGCCAGTTCGTTCCGGTTCCAATAGGAATCGCCATCGGTTCTCGGGTTGTGGCGGACACACCACTGATGAGCTTTTGTTCCTCGCCGACTTTGAAGAATCGCTTTGCTAAATCAGCAGAGATCGCAGTCATAGATTCTTTTGGGTTCACTGCCAAGTAAGCACCGGGGTCGCCGACCACTTACGCCCCACCGTGGGATGGAGAACTTCGCTTGTGGTCTCAGACCGATTCGGCCACCATGTATGGCCTTCCAATCAAACAATCATTTCTTCACCTTATTCGAGCTTTATAATCCAGATTCGACACGCTTTCACTAAACACGGCGAAGTTGGGGTTGGCTTTACATGAGATGTACCGATTTCGTGTCTACCCATGGGGAAGATGCTATATCAGAGTACTTTCCTCCAATCGAACTGAGCCGGCTAAGGAACACACCGATCGCTATAAGACTTTATGGGATCTCACTTGTCATTACTATATAGCTCGCCCAATCAACCTTTGCCAAAAGGAAATCGCAGTGAGTCCTCAAGTCACATTACTTGTTCCAAAGATTTGGAGGACAACTGCCAGGAAATATATGAACTATCACCGCCACTCTTCAAGGTTAACGAACTGATCGAGAAGTCCGAGGCTAACTCTTACACGCCGCCTACCAAAGAAGGCTTTCCTTGACCAAGTTTGCGACCTTCGTGGCATGCGGTGAAGCCTATCCAAACCGACAACTCTTCTGCTATCTTGCACCGCTCAAGAAGTGTGTGGTTCCATATCAATCTGATGATGCTTTACCTTTGAGGTCCTTTATCCCGCAGCTCAGCTCTTCACAAGAAGGAACTCTCTCCTTCCGTGATGATGGTGGCTAATATTCACCGTGGATTGCGGCATATAGTTCGAAGCGCATCGAGAAAGGACGAGCCATCATCACGCATCCCTTCCGGCCCCGAGAGCTCCCATATACCTATTTGATGGCCCGGTTGGTCTTCATCGCCCGACATGATGTCGGCACCGGTTCCACAGATTCGCTTACTCTTTCTTGCAGCTTGGTAGAGGATTGCAGTGGAAGGGGCGTGGTTTTGCAGAGATCAAGAAACGCATACGCATTCACAAAGGGTGGATCTTTTCCGATGTTTTCCTCGATTCTCTCGGGTCAATATGGTGAGTCGCTGGTCGACGAGGAGGTGCCGAAACACGCCAGACTTCACTTGACATTGGCCGCTTTAACCGCTAGTGAATATCGTGCCGTGGTATCTCACCTTCCCAGTAAAGGAGGAATGCTTCATTGAGCCTTATTTTCCTCGCCGCTTGCTCGCCAGCCGTTACACCAACTTTATGTTGGGAACCAACCTACGCCTGCACTGAGGTGGACTTGTGGATGGCCTTCGAGCATGGTTGTGGGAGCCATGGGATGTACCGGTGCTAGATTCAGTCTCCCCGAGCTCGCATCAGCCACCGGAGTCGACATTCCTCCATTGTAGTTGGCTATTAGTAGCTAACGAAGTCAGTCCCCTGTGGAGGGCCATCTCGCATCCGTAGCCAGCATCGCTATGAGCCGCATTCGACACCCTCAAGCAGATGCCGCCAAGCTCGAGGCCAATCTTATCGACCGGTGAGGCCGAGGAGGAGTTCCACAACTCGACGCTAGCTTTTAGGAGAGGACCAAGCTGAGGTCGCAGCCATGAGAAGGACCTCGTATTTTCTCCTTTTCCCTTTCGCTTTCTCATCCTTTCCATTAGAGTTCTCATCCAATTGAATTTTCGTGAAAATCTGAAGAGGAAGAATTTCACCCTCTCAAGGGTTAAACGAAGAGGCTAGCCCACAAGAATCACGTGAATCCTCGGTCCTTTGATATAGACTTGACCAAGAATGATCCAAATGGTGACGGAGGTAATAATTCACCGTGATGAAATCTAAAATTTCGACTTTTGAAGACCGACATTCTCTCTCGCATGCAGGTTCTAGGGATTATGATCCCGCTTTGATTTTGTTTCACCACAATTTTGCCGAGCTCCGCTTCATGCCGAGCCAAGTTTTACTCAACAAATGTATGGAGCTATAGCCGAGGAGGCCGACGTGGACCTAATTCTGAGCCTGTGTACATCTAACGCCAATAACTCCTCTTCTCGATGGCTTAATGCGAGAATTGAACCACTCGGAATTGCACTCCACCACTACCTCTTCGCTTTTTGCTCTTTTAGAGGGATTGCAGGAGACAAATGCACAAATCGAGACTAAGCAAGCTAACCCCATTGTAGGAGGTAATGAGCTTTACCTATTGTTTGACTTAATTACTTCCTAATGCCTTCTTCTTCGACTTCCATGGAAGATTTCGTGGGATCCGGCTATGGCAACACTTCCATGGATGATCATTGGTCAGGATGGAGGTACCCTTGGTGAAGATTTACCGGCTACCGTCCCCGAAGAAGGTATGAATTTTCTCTTCGACACTATAGGACCACCTTGGCTAATACCACTATAATTAAAAGAGGTCGAGACACTCCATTTGTGCGGTAGGTACTCTCTTTTCCGCCGCTTCTAATCGCCTACCACAAATGACCTGAGATAGATGAGCACACCGAGCTGCCAGCGGCTGACAAAGATCCCGCGATAGATACTGGTGGACTCTTAGCCTCCGAGACTACACAAGGAGACGGGTAAGGGTCTTTAGCCCAATAAATTTTCATTTTTTTGCCGAAAATTTAAAGTCCTCTTTTCTTCGCGTGAGCCTACATCTCGACTCCATGACTCGGCGAGAGCGTTGATGCCGGATGAAGATCCATCCCATCTTATTATCTGCTTGAAGTACGCTCATTCTTTGGTGAACATGGTGATCGAAAAGGTCCTTCATGGCGGCTTTCTTCATCGGGCCAGCCACCGCTGATCCCTGATAGCTTTGATACGAGATATGGTTATCCCGAATGGCTCAGCCATTGTTGATGATCTCGCCATCCGAGGGAAAGCTCCGAGACCGCAAGAGCCGCGGCACCGGGCTTTCTCATACATAGCCGCCGACCGACGACGCGAGGCATGGCGCCGATGCTCGTGTTTTTACCGGGCTCGAGGTCCGATGCAGAGACCGCTACGACGCCGTGAGTGTTGTTGCCAAACATATTCTTCCCTAAGCCACATCCGTGACCGATATCGGCGAAAAGCGGAGAGGATAATACCGCCGTGGGAGAGCTCCATGCCGAGGAAGATAGGATGAGCGCTTGAGTCGGCCAAGGCCAACAAGGAAGAAGCCCTCACCGCGCCTAGGGAACTCGACCGTCGGGCGTAAACCGGCCGAGCTCGAGGAGGCAACCACGAAGACACCGAACACCGATGAGGAGTCCTTCAGGCGAAGCAGCGAAAACTCCACCAGCTTACAATGGTGAAGTGTCTCAGCTTGAACAACAAATCATTTGTCATAGACTTGATGTTTAAACTTGTAGCCCTTCTATATTTGCTTCAAATGAATAAGATCCATTCCTTTTATGATTCTTTTACTGCTAGAAATAATTAACCATAATACTTATAGGATTTTGGCAAACCCTCACCATCAACGGGTTTGATTAGCCTTTACCAACTACCGCTTGAGTTGGCTAACGCATGGATTATCCGATCCGCTCAAGACGCGACGCTGTGCTAAAAGAATAAACTCTCTTAGACTTAATGCTACGATGTTGAATACGAGGCTTCATACTCTTTACTGCAAGAGACCACCCGCAACGCCAACACGTAGACTCATCCCTTCTTAGGCTTCGGATGAAATACCCTGTAATCAACTCGTGTCTTCTTCAATCTAAAAGACTAAACCGCAACGCTGCAGTGAGGCGCTGGCTTTATCCCTTCTTAGGCTTCGGATAAAATACCCTTAATCAACTCGTGTCTTCTTCAATCGGAGAAAGACTAAACCGCAAGAACGAGGCTGCTTTAGGTTATTGGCCAACCCCACCTCAACGGGTTTGATTAGCCTTTACCAACTACCGCTTGAGGCTAGCGGTAGATTGTCTAAACCGCTCTACACACAACGCTTGTTAAAAGAATGAAACTCTCTTAGACTTAATGCTACGATGTTGAATAATGACTCTGCCTCTTTTTTCAATGAAGGCTGAACCAAGAACGCTGCGGTTACGCCTGAGACTCATCCCTTCTTAGGCTTCGGATGAAATGCCCCAAGATCTAACCTCGTGTCTTCTTCAATCTGAAAAGACTAAACCCAACGCTGTGAGGCGCGGGTTTTATCCCTTCTTAGGTTTCGATAAAATACCCCAAGATGAACTCGTGTCTTCTTCAATCGAAAAGACTAAACCGCAACGCGGTAAGGCGCTGACTTTATCCCTTCTTAGGCTTCAGATAGAATGCCCCAAGATGAACTCGTGTCCTCTTTGACCCGAGAATGACCGAACCGGGCTTAAGATTGATTGAGGCCGAGAGAAGGAACTTTATGTTCTGCTTCTATCGAGACCAATAGCTGGGCCCGCCAGGAATTGAAGAGACTCGTGACCTTCAGCGACAACTCTGTCTAAAAATCCCTACAAGATACCTTCACGCTACCTAGAGAGAGATGGAACTAAGAGTGGGATCTCCACTCGAGAACCGAAGAGACTCAGTGACCTTCAGGACAACCTGTTCCGAAAATCCCTACAAGATACCTTCATGGGCGCTACCTAGAGAGAGATGGAACTAAGAGGGATCTCCACTGAGAACCGAAGAGACCTGTGACCTTCAGCGACAACCCGGTTCGAAAATCCCTACAAGATACCTTCATGGCGCTACTAGAGAGAGATGGAACTAAGAGTGGGATTCCACTCGAGAACCGAGACTCGTGACCTTCAAAGGACAACCCGGTTCGAAAATCCCCAAGATACCTTCCGGCGCTACCTAGAGAGAGATGGAACTAAGAGGGATTCCACCTGAGAACCGAAGAGACTCGTGCCTTCAGCGACAACCCGGTCTGAAAATCCCACAAGATACCTTCACGCTACCTAAGATGAAGATGGAACTAAGAGTGGGATCTCCACTGAACCGAAGAGACTCGTGACCTTCAAAGGACAACCCGGTCTGAAAATCCCTACAAGATACCTTCGGCCGCTACCTAGATGAGAGATGGAACTAAGAGGGATCTCCACTGAACCGAAGAGACTCGTGACCTTCACAACCCGGTTCGAAAATCCCACGATACCTTCACGGCTACCTAAGATAAGAGATGGACCCTCCGCTTGACACGGGAATTACGCTGGAGAGGAAGAATTTTATATTCTATCTCCCATGAAAGGATTTGAGTGGGCCTCTTGTTCATAGAAGGAATCAAGAGGGGATTTTGGTAATGTACCGTAAAATTTGTAGACCTACCGCCAATTTGATCGGGGAAATTATGATGGAGGACAAATCTAGGTTATCCTCAAGAAAAGTGGGTGAAATATCCCACGAGGAACTTCCCCGCCGAATGTTATCCCAAGATACTAAGGGTAGTATTTCTTCGAACTTCCCATTTATCTACATTAATTGCCGCCGCCACTTTGGGTAATTAGGCGATACGCACTATTGAGTAAACCGCTTCTATTACAAACGGACCTCCCATTTAGGTTCGAATTTACCTTTCTTTTTGAAGTGAGGATTATCGGTCACGAGCAAATGAGGACCAAATCTCCTTCTCTAAAGGTTCTCCGTCAACTTTCTTGTTGAAAGTCCTCGACATCCTAGCTTGGTAGAACTCAATGCATTGTTGAGCCTCCATCTAACATCTCAAGCTCTTCGAGACGCTTTTGATGTTGTTCTGGCCGCCATCTCGCTGAAAGGGCTGCAAGCGACGGAATCGATTTCCAACGGAGAACCGCCGCACCCGTGAAACCGTGGAGTACGGGTCGCCTCCAATTGGCGTGCGTCCTTGCAGCGATATGCCCAGAAAAGCCCGAAGTTTATCGCCCCGCCTCGCTTGTTATTCTTCACAAGCTTCGCTGCATTTTGATAATCGCCTTGTTGAATGCCTCGCTAATCCATTTGCCGCCGGATTATAGGTCGCGACGCAGACATCTTGTATTTTGAACTTTTCGCAAAACCCATGAAGGAATTGCCGATGAATTGGGGACCGCGGTCATGCACGACCGCCTTGGAACACCGGGTCGGTAGATGACATGGTGTTTGATAAATTTGACGACGGCATCGCTTTGACTTCTTTTAGCGGATTGCTTCACCACTTGGAGAAGTAATCGGTGATCGCTAGAATAAACCGACGCTTTGACCGACGGAGGAAAATGGGACCTACGACGCCCATTCCCCATGTCTCAATGGCCGTGATGGGTCAAGGATGCAACCGCCGAGGTCGATGCATATAATTCAGCGGAATTTGACACGCGCATTTTCGAGCCGCATCGATCACCGCCATTAATCATCGCGGCCAAAGTAGCCCATTCTCCGATTCATCAGAGCTTGGGACCAGCCGGTAAGCACCACATTCACCTCGCGGTGCTTCCCCGGCGACCTCTTTCGCCTCTTTGTTTGAGAGGCATCGAGCAAAGACCATCGCACTCTCTACGATATAGCATCCGGTTTCGTGTCGTAAAGAATCTTTGAGCTTTTCACGGATTGACTCTTCTCCTCACGCCTTCCCGCGTAATGCCATGTAAGACGAGTCGATGATAGGAAAGCGCCAATCTCTCGGCTCCAACTTGGTTTGGGTTGCATACTTTTGGTAACTACCCTTTATCTTCTTGTGTCATCGTGATAATGGTAATGAAGAGTTGGTGAGTCCCGACCGTAACTAGTTGCTCGGTTCTAAGGTTGTGCTAACCATAGCCTAACGCCGCCAGCAGCATCCGGATAAGCTTTGGAGGCGTGGATATATTCGATGAAAAACTCTTCAATGAGTCCGCCATTTCAACAGCTATCCGATGATAGATTAGATCCGACCGACTTCAGAGTCACCACGAACTCGCTTAACTATCAATTGCGATCGCCAGACGCCGAGATATTCACCCCAGCTCCTTGGCTAAACTAAGTCCAATAAGTAGCGTATTCAGCTACGCTATTAGAGCAAGGTTCGTGAGTGAATAAGCACGGCATGACATGATTCCCGGAAACTAAGACAACCCCACTACGGAAATCTTAGAACATCCGGGCACTTGCCACGCTGGTAGCTCGAGAAGCTCCACAAAGTACAATCGCCATATTTGTTGGTGCGATGTAGTGTTAACTTCGTGGACTTCATCCTAAGATCATCATATAGCTCAATCAAGGCCCGCTATTCGGGCCGGGTACCAAGAGATCGCAACGCTTGTCCTTTGACCGACTTCTGTTTAAAATACAAGTCATATGGGACAAGAGCAAGGCCCATTTCGCTAAACGCCAACTCATCGAGGCCGGCCGGTATAAATATCCGGACCGGATTTACTAGAGATAACATAAATCGCCCGTCCGACTAAATAGTGCCGCATTTTCCAATCGCAACACTAATGCAAGGCACCGCCACCATGGATATCGAGACTCAAAGACCACTAATGTTCGCCTGTAATACATCGCCTGCTCGCGGATCGCCGCCGCCGCCTTTGCGCAGTAAAGCGCTTTAACGAGTGATCCGCTGCCTTGACGTAGATCAAAACGCATTTTCCCCATCGCTGCAACAAGAACAGGAGGTTTAGCGAGATACGATTTGATCTCTTTAAACGCCGACAAAGGCCGCCCCAAATATATGACACCTTCTTGTTCAACTTTGAGAATGGTTGGCACTTCCTGATAGGTTCGATATGAACCGCCGGATGTACGCCAATCGCCCTTGTAACCCCCGAAGTTCTCTCGCATTTCTGGGTTGCAATTTTGAATCGCCTTCACTTTGTCGATCGACGCGGGATTCCTTTGTCGGTGACGACGGCCAAGGAACTTGCCACCGACATCCCAAGGAAGGATTTGGCGTGATTCATCTTTAGCCGATGAGTTCGCATGAGTTCAATACCGCTCTAAGATCTTTGATGATCTCCTTTGTCACGGCTTCCACCAAATCGCCGACGAGCATTCGACCGCCAAGATGATCCCGAAAATCTCCGCCATTGCACGGTATGTTGCGGCATTTTGAGGCCGAACGGCATGACCATGTAGAAATATATGCCGGGATGCTTCAACGCCGTGGTGTTGGCCATCGGTGCATCTTGATTTGATTATATCCCTAAAAGCCATCCATAAAGGACATTCTTTCAAATCCACACGGTTGTCAACTATGACATCGCTGATTGGAAGAGGAAAGTCATCTTTCGCAAGCCACGCTGAGGTCTCGTAGTCGCATAACGCATCCTAATCGACCCATTTTTCTTCATGACGGACTATATTCGCCACCCAATCCGGATGTTGAATTTCCTCGATGAATCCCGATTCTATGAGTTTCTTCACTTCACAACGCATTTCCAATATTTATGGACTAAACCGCCTTTGTTGTTGCTTGACGTGTTTGACATCCGCTGATGTTGAGGCATGTGTCGCCACATTAGGGTCGAAGTCCTGCATGTCCTCGTAACTCCGTGCTAATACATCGATATACTCCCAATTAGGGCAATCAACTATTCCTTTCTTCCGAGGGAGCGTATTGTCGATGTTTATGAGTTTAGGATGCTCTTCATCACCCATATTAACCTCGACTACCTCATCCTTAGTGGGTTCTCTTTGTTCAACCTATCCTCGAACCGCTTCTGAGTTGATGGATCCATGGGTCTTCCCATGTTGGCATGTCTTCATCACTTTGACAAGAGTGTGATCAATCAAGCCATATTTGACATTAAAGCCTTGAAAGCTTCTCCGAGGTCGGTGTCGTAATCCCACGCCAAGAATCGCATCAATGTCCGCTCTCACCGGTGGATTATTATCAATCACCACGAAGCATTCATCTTCCGAGGAGGATTCGATCCCAACCCTTCTAAATGCATAGTATTATTCTGGCCCCTTTGGGACATATGCCTGAGGGACTCGAGGACCTCGCCCAAAACATAGAACTTCTCCTTGTGTCAAGTTGTACCCCATCTCTTCATGATACCCTGTTTCGACTATATCTAAATGTGGGGATAGGTCCATTGTCGCCTTCGCTGCTTTCTAAGAAATGATTCTACTGAACCGCATCTCCTTTACCGTGAAACCAAGTCTTTTCACTACTCGATCTTCACGGGATGACGAAGTGCCGCCCCAAAGGAGTCTCTAACCGCTTTTGTGTAAAGCAAAATGACCGAAGTTGGTAGGTGCAACTCGATTATCGTATAAACCTCGCTATCACATCTTTTAAAGACAAAGGGTACTCTAAATCGTCATTTATTGATTCATCGGCAATTTGCCAATTACAATGTTCATCCGACGATTCTTCATCGCCAAGATTGATTACAAGGGGTACAATGTCATTTAAAACAAAACCACCACTATAACCAAGCCCTTCGCAGACGCTTTCTCCACCGCTGTCCGTGCCTTGGGCCGATGATTCGCCGACTCATTATCGAGAGGAGAGAATCGAAATAATTCTCCATCCCTTAAACGGTTGTTTGTCCGCACCACCGCCTTGACTCATTATTCGTGGTTCACATATTTGAGACACCGATGAAGAGTAGAGGGACTATAACATTATTGTGATCCAAGGTCAATCCAACAATAAGTTATAGGAAGTCTCCGCCAATCACATAGCAGTGACTTCGACTTTAAGTCCCCATTTGGCACTTTATCCTGATCTTACCAGCGGCCGAGACACGGGCGCATCCATAAATCATTGTTCCGATACCATCGGGCAGAATTCCAAGATGATACATGAGGCGCAGGGGCATGATGCTCACAGCGGAACCCGGATCGACTTGGATCCGGTTAACTTCGCTAGAACCAATATACCCGGTGAAGTATAGCGGCCTATCGTGCTTGGAATTCCTTGTCTGCATATCCTCCTTTGTAAAAGTGATGCAGGGGAAGTGTTTTAGTCGCAAGATTGCATTGCTGGGCCGACTCTTCTGGACTTGGCCTTTGACAACCGCAACAGTTCGTAAAGAGTGATTCTTGCGGGAATATTAGCCAATTGGGCCATGACGCCGGGTTTATATGGGGAGTTCGGTTCCCGCTTATCTCTTCCAATCGGGCGATCAATCGAGATCGCCGAGTTGAACTTCCTCGCGTTATCTTTCGCTTTTCAAGCGAAAGAGGGGTGTTGTTGGTACCCCACTCGATAGCTGCCTTGGCATTTGGGTCGGAGATTTCGGTACTTGTATTTATACTCGGTCCGCCTCCTCGGTGGCGTGGCTTCGTGCCCTTCTGACAACCGAATGTTACCACCTATTCGCCATCTCTGCATTCGGAAGTAGCATGGCATGCCTTTCCTCTGCTTTGATTTTTTCTTCGATGAGGAAGAGGCTACCCATTGCTCATCCTCGCAGTGTCCGTGAATCCACGTGACTTCGCCATTTGGGGTCAGATATGATACAAGGCCTTTCTCGGGTTGTTCGTGTGGGTCGCCGCTCACCGCCTTCATTACGACTTTGACTACGGTTTGGGTTCAAACCATGTCAATGGCACTGACCAAAGCTTATGGACACCGTGATTTGCCCTCGACTTTCTTTGACGGCTTCATAGTGATGACCCTACGCCAATTAAAGCCCGGATTTTATCCTTGAGGTCAAAACAGATTTAGTGGGTGATGAACCGCCCTATGGTACGACAAGATCTTGGGTCATTCGTTTCATTGCCTCCTCTTGATTCTCGAATCGGAGGGAGCTTGATCTTGTTATTTTCCACAAGATATTTGAAGAGTCCAGAATCTCGCCGTCCCTAAAGGAATAGGACTTCGGAATCTCGCTCTAAGGCCTTCGCTTTTTGTGGCCCGTGTTGCCACGCTGATTGTGCCTCGCGGCGGCCCTGCCGCCGGCTCGCCGCTGGGTTGGAGTTGAAATGTTTGTTCGCGAACCGCTGCCTTAGGTCGCTTCTTTTCCTCCGCTGGGACAAAATTACGCTTCGAGCTTCCGCTGCCGGCCTCTTCCGCTTTTTCCTTTTAAGGAATCTTTCAGCCTTGTTTCCACGAACCTTCAAGTCCTTCCACGAATCGATGGTGCTGTACCCATTGCTTCAAGCACATCTATCGATAAGTTATGTGGCGTGTTTGGAGGATGAACTCCTCTCGTTATTGATCCCGACAGCTCATTGCCTTGTTCCGAATCGCTTGACAAAGATATCCACGGTTTCTCCGCTTTTTCGCTTCGCCGAAAGCACGTCCCGATCGATACCTCGGTATCGCCATCAAAGAAATTGGTAAGGAAGTTAGACTCCATGTCGCCCCACCGTGAATGCTCCTCGCTTGAGACGGCGGTACCATTCGGCGCGTACCACGGCGGTGCCAACGAATGACCGAACCATCGTGGGTTCGCGTCGTAAATAACTCCGAGGTGTGACTTGAAATAAATCGCGTTGCGGGGAACCCTTCCCGTCAAATGGTGTGAAGTTTATTAAGTTAAACTTCGACGGCACGGATTGATTCCCACTTCTGCATGGGCAAGGAATACCGTTTCTTTACTTCTTGAGCGAAATCAATGAGTTGATTTTGCTCTCCAAGTCTTTGATCTTCTCGCTTCCCCGAGCAACAACATCTATGTTTTGCCCAAAGGCGGGTTCGTGAGGGTTATCATCTTCGCTCTCCCCGACCAATCGCTATCATCTTCATCGACGTTGATGCGCCGACTGATTCACCTTGATGTTTCGTCAAGGCTTGGATCTGTTGGTCATGCATTTCTCTCATCGCCTGCATGGCCAACTCCATTTCTAACTTGAAGTTTTCCGTTGTTTATTCAACGCCGTCTAGCATTTTGGCCACTTGATCTCAGACCGATCATAAGCGCTTGGGGCTTCTTCGCTAGATACAAGATGATCGATGCGATTAGGAGCCAATATCCGACGATCATCCTCCGCGGTATCCCTTTCGTAAGCTTGTCGATTCGACCGCCGGATAGTCCCGACCGCGAACGAAGTTAACCGCTGGCGATGCACTAGGATAGCCCGCGGACGACGGTTCTTTGCTGGTCATGTTATTAGTGACCTCGGCAATTCATCCTCTCGATGTCATCCTTCTACGGAGTCGCTTTGACCTAGGTCTCGGCGGTTGGTGCTAAGCCTCCGAAGACCGATACCCTTCGAGTTTCTTGCCGCAATTGCACTGAGCACCGCCTTGATGAGCTTGGAGCACAAGCATGACCGCCAATTTAGGGGAATCCCTTCGAGATTTTCTCGCACTTTGCACGGTAGTACGTACCGCCGCAGGTGTACCGGAGCAATCTACCGCGGTGTTGGGTATAACGTCGTCGCCATCGACGAGAGCCGCCTCCTTCCAGAATGGCCAAAACTACCGAAAGTAACTCGCTTTGACTTCCGCTATGTGAGCGGAAGTTTCAGGGACTCTGACTTCGATCTTTAATCCCGGCTGGTGGGTTGGTGAATCTCCTGCCCTTCGAATCCGTGTACCTGTATGAGGAGTGACCCGCGTTCTCTCGTGAGGACCCAAGCGATCTTTGATAGTTGGTTTGGTGGTGGTGACGGAATTGTCTTCACCACCGTTCAAAGTGCACACCTTTGACCTTGAGGCCGTCGGACTTGAACTTTGGCGCCAATTTGTAACGCCGACGCTTTGGCTTAAGTGCGGTGACAGAACGTGGGCAACCGGGTTGGGGCACCGTTAGACTTGGGCCTCCAAACCCGTGGTATGTTAGCGCTTCTTCCTCACCTCTTTCTTCAATTCACGAGCCTGTTGCACCAAAGCTCGTGGCTCACAGAAGGAGTGCGCTACGCCCGGGATGCCTCGAGGTGGAACGGTTCCGCTTGACGCGACCCACTCGCTGGTTAACGGCTTGGATAGACCGTCGATCACTTGAGGTCAAGCCTCGCGTAAGTCCGATCTTAGATTCGCCAGAGTGGACCCCATCCACGGATTGCATGGCCTTGGCAAGCTTGTGCGCCATGCTTTGTCGCCGCTTTGGCGAAGCTCGCTTGAGAGCCGCCAAGATCGCCGGCGCTCATCTCGGCGCCATCCGGACTTCGGCCGGCGGGGATTTCGCCACCAGCGTACGGGTTGGACTCGCCGCCCCGGGCTCTTCATCGAGGCCCATCGGGTTCTCTTGCAGCGGAGTCCTTCTTGGGGCGGCGGGGAACGATCCGAGGACGAGGAAAGATACTCCTCGTGATTGGCCGTCGAACTCGAACTCGACCTCTTCCTCCACCGATAGGGATTCAAGGGCGACGACCTCCATTCGAGGCCGGTGGTTCCATCGGTCGCCACTTGTTCGCGTAAAAGCCGGATGATTGTCATTGATTTGAACTTGCTTACGGCTTCTTTGGCCTACAACAAAATTCAAAAGAAATGCCTTTTATTTTAAGGCGCATAATGAAAATCAAAAGATTACAACTTTTATCCTTAGAACAAACACGAGGATCTCTCTATATCGGATCCTCGCCATGGGTTCTTTGCCCGTGTCGGGACTTTTGTGTCCGTGGACCACCGCGCAATTCCAATCCGTAGAGACCCGGTTCTCGAACTACAGATGTAAAGGGGCTCGCCACGAAGGAAACGGCGCCGGGGATCACACTCACGAAGGAGAGGATCGTCATGGGATCACACTCACGAAGGAGAGGATCACGAGCGGGTGAGATCTACTAGGAGAAATCACACATATCCCCGAGGTTAAGACAAGCTTAACCTAGAGGGTATCTCAGGTTCGACCAATTCGCCATTCCTTGTAGATCGACGCCGACTAGACTTGTGCTCGGCGGTGCTCGGAACGGCAGCGCCGACGGCTCGTGGACCTCGTGGAGAACTCTTCGAAAATCCTCCAAAATCCGCCAAGCCCAAAGTCCTCTAACTCGGCCTTCTTTTTCTCTCCATTGTCCAAGACCCCTATTTATACAATGGAGGGGGTGTGCGCCATCTTGGTGGTTCTGCCACTTGCCGTGAGCCATTCTACCACTGTCGAGACTCTACCAAGTTGGAGGTGCTCGACCAAAGTAGCCGAGCCTCCTCTACCACTTGTCGAGCACCGGCCAGCACGAGGTGGCTCTACCAGTGGCCGAGCCACCTTGGCCACTTTGGTCAGGTTTAGTCACCGCCTATGCTGCCCGGTCAGCTTCACAGTTTCTCCGCCGATTCTTCGCCGATTCTTTCGGTCTTCCGGCTTAGTTTTGCTCGGTAATGTCGCCGTTGTGTTTGAGTCCGTGTCCGATCAACTTTCGAGCTTAAGCGCCCGCTTGCATTGACGGACTAAGCACGGTTGATTCCGCCTCGTCAACGCTTGAGTTTAGTCAACTCGCACGCCGCTTCATTGTTTCGACGCCTTGCCGACTCACTTCATGTGCTCGCCGACCGCTTCACGCTGCTTTTGCGGCGGACGCTTTTGCGACGTCGGTTTGTCGAATGGATCGTTAGTTGCCAACCCACCGTCACGAGTTTCGTTCGGGTACTGATAAGCAATTTTTTATGCCTACAAATTACAGTAGTGGTCATGTTTCGGAAATGAAAGTTACATATTGTAACTTAACCTGCTCAAAGTAGAGTAGGAGTTACATCACTATATTCCAACCATAAACAAAGTTCAATTTAATAAATAATTGAGCAACAAAGAGAAGATATAATTGTGTTATAAATCATAAAACTGTAAGACCTTCTTGAAGTGAAATAATGACCATGTTTAAGTTAGGCACTTGTCTTCATTACTATAGATGGGCAACTTCACCCAATCGAGAGGAAGAAGAACTCCAAAAACTTGTGTTAAATGGTTGCTGAGGAACTTTATCATTGTGGTTAGGACAGAATCACAATAAGTGGGAAAAAGTACAAGATTAGCCCCCCCCAAAAAAAAAGTGAAGGACAAGGATTCACTATCCTCGACTCCCTTTCATACGAGAGGGGTCTCATGAATGGGTCATAAATACATTTCATTGCAATTGACCTAGAATAATCCTAACGCCGAGGTTCACTATGCTCTCTTTACTAGATAAAAAGACATTTAATACAATCAATAATTAAAAAAAGAAGAAGAAATAGTAAGCAAAACTATTTTACTTAGTAAAATAACGCAAAAGGCAAATGAGTCATGCTTAGAATATAATGAAAAAACGCCTACTATAACCCTGTAAGGGAAACTTACTCTCCACCAATGCACTGAAAATATGCTTTTATTAAGGGTTTTTTCCTAGAAACCCCATTAATAATAGGGTAATTATATTTAAAATCACCTTTCATTTTTAATTTATACAGAAACCACCTTTAAAGTTGGTTTTTGTTGCAATCAACCACCTCCTAGTGAAATTTTCACTAAAAAAATCAAAAATAAGCTTAAAAAATTCAAGTTCAAGGTACATGAGTTGTATCCTAATAAGACCCAAATACTAAAAAAAATGAGTCATGTACATTGAATGTGAGTTTTTAAAGGGTAATTTTGGGTTTTAAGTGAAGAATTTGACTGAGAAGTGGTTGATTGCAACAGAAACCAACTTTAAAGGTGGTTTATGTATAAATTGAAAATAAAAGGTGGTTTCCGTATAATTACCCTATTATTAAGGTGGTTTCTAGGAAAAAACCCTTTTATTAAAGTCAAAATGTCTACCATGAGTTCTTTAATAGCCTCATCAGCATCATAATTTTTCCTCAAAGCAAACTAAAGCAAAATCAGAACATGAAATGATGTTACCATCAATATTCTTGAAATACGCAATGATCAAGTACATTCACTACTTATTATTTATTTTATTAGTTAAAACTAATACATCTTAAATGTAACAAAACCCAATACTTAGAGAATACTTCAAAAATCAATTAAAAACACCTTAAAACATGAAAAACTCAAAATTAATAATGAAATGAGAAGAAATTTGGAAACATTATACTAAAGGCAAACTTCTCTAAAAATAGGGTTATAATCTAAAACCTAAACTAAATAATCCTCTACAACACAAAATCTAGTCTCAAGTTTTCAAAAACGCTAAAAACTTTAGATGTCGGTAGCTTTACAATGCTAATTGTTCAATTGGGCTTATGCTTTCTTTTAAGTGCACTTCACATGGGCATGATTAATACTAGATGTAGAATGAACAAACAATCCATAATTGTAACTAAAATTAGTAATTTATCCACTATTTTTATAGTGTAAATGATACATATTTGGTTAAGGTATGTTTTCCTTCATTTTGTAATACTAGTATAAATCATGTTCTTTACACAGGGACATATTTAATAATAATTTTTATACTAATATTTTTAATTATAATTTATGAATAAGAAATTTATAATTTAGTAATATGTTAGTTAATAAATTATATATAGCTTTTATAGATTATTTTATTACACTATTATTGAAAACTAAAGTTATACTATTATTAATAGTATAACTCTCATTAAATCATTCATTTAATATTTATTTAAATTAGTTTAGTATGTTGTTATTAAATCATCAATTTTATTAAATTATTTATTTTAGAGTATAATTATTAAACAATAATGTTTTCAAGGTTTAAGTAATACTATTGGAACAATTATACTATTTATATTATGTAGATTTTTATTATAATATTTATTATATAATGGCAATAATTCTCAATAATATATGAGTTTATTTATGCTATTATTAAAAATCATAATTATGTAAAATAATTTATTAAATATTTATTATATTATAATTTATTATAATTAATAATTATTTATAATCAGTAGTAATATTTATTATAGATTTTCTTATTATTATAAACCATTTCTATTGTTTATAATTCTAATGATAACCAAATATTTTGGGAAATGAGGAGGTATATAGTTAATAAGAGGTTATGTGTAATAGTTAAATATTAATTACAAATAATGATATAATTATGAATTATAAAATTTTGTGCGGATAAAGGAAAATCAAAAGTTTTGACATGGGTATCCTTTTTATAAGTAGTATAGATATGATGATTGGTAAATTTACATGGGTGACTTATAAACCATCAACTTATAATATCTTATTTTTAGTGGGCGCTGACAACTAGAGACTTGAAAGGAATTATACCGAAATCAAACCAACCGATACTCAACTAGTTTTACTTACATAGATTATCGCCAACGGCCAAGACAAACAATGGGCTAGAGAGTGAGGAAATAATGGAACCATACAATAACGCATTCCATCCAACTGTCGAGGAAGCAAAGATAAAATCTAAGTAATAGGAGTCACAAAAAGACTTAAAAGGGAAAATAAAAATAAACAAAAAGACTTCAAATGAATAAATATCATGTGAGTAATAAAAAAGAACCTTTAAATATAAATAGTAATACTTGAACAATCCTTTACTTGTTAATTTGTGTTTCAAATTGGTCCAACAATCATCACCTTAAGCACGAAGTTTTCAAGTGTGATTCTTGGAATATCATCTCTTACATTGTTAGAGCCAATGGTTCACTCATAGTGTATGCCCCATTGAAAACTTCTCGCCACATACTTATAGTCCCGCACTTTTCTTTGATGATCGACATGAAACTCGTCCATATGTAGCAACACTTGTAAACATAGTGGCACAATACATAGGAGGGTACAAAGATGCCTGGGACATTCAGGTAGAGCTATCAAACGAAATGAAGAAAAATGTAGTGGTAAAAGTGGGGTTTAAACCAATAATCCATATCAGCTGCAGCTCGAAGAAGTTTGGCTATATATTGATTCAACGCTCAAGCTGGAAAATGCTGCAGTATGGAAACATAAACATAGCTGTCATGCTTGGAAAAGAAGAATTAGAGGAGGTGGAGGAGTGAACATTACTGGAGACATATGTATTAAAACTTCGCCCTTCGTACGTAATGAGCAAATTTAGATATATGATGCTATGTTTCTGTTCTTAAAATAATCAGATTAAGAATAATAACTATGTGCTACTATTCTCATTATGTTATCTTTTAAAATTGTAAGTATCTTTTGTAATGTTTCTGTGGAGACATAAACATGACTGTCATGCTTGGAAAAAAGAATTAGAGGAGATGGAGGAGTGAACATTTTGAAGACATATGTATTAAAACTTCGCCTTTAATGAAGAGAAAATTTAGATATATGATGACATGTTTCTGTTCTTAGAATGATCGGATTAAGAATAATAACTATGTGCTACTATTCTCATTTTGTTATATTTTAAAACTCTAAGTATCTTTTGTAATGTTTCTGTGGAAACATAAACATGGCTGTCGTGCTAGGAGAAAAAGAATTAGAGGAAGCGGATAAATATATATTATATATAATGATATGTTTCTTTTCTTTAAATAATTGGATTAAAAATAATAACTAGGATTAAAAATAATAACTATGTGCTACTATTCTCATCTTGTTGTTTTTAAAACTCTTTAAGTATCTTTTTCTATGGAAGTGACATGCCATTATCTGATGCCAATGGTTTTATGATCTTTTTCTGATTTCTAGAGTGTCTTTTGAGGAAAAAATAGGGCTGACTCAAAAGAATATATATATATATATATATATATATATATATATATATATATATATATATATATATATATATATATATATATATATATATATATATATATATATATATATTATATATATATAAACAAGAGGGGAATTTACATACGACGGCAGACTAGGAGGAGGATTCACTCACGCCTGGATCGAAGAGAGATCCTTTGACGTCATTTGAAACCGAGGCGAGAGTGAGCCAATCCTCCCAATCATCCAGTAGATCAAAATATGTAGAGTTTATACAAAAGACCTAATACCTGATCCCGTCATTCAATAACATACAAAATGTGACGGTGATGGAGGGGAAGATGATAAACAGATATCTAATATAAACTTAGTGTCTGATACTGCTAACAAGCTTCACTACTATAAATGAAGGCTGCTGATCATATTTGACCTCCAAAGTTGTCTCCCATACATGCAGATAGGTCTCCCCGAGATCCCGATCCTACCGAAGTTGCCGTGGAATGAATGATGCCTGCCTTCTTCTTCTTTGAGTTACCTGACCAGAATAATGTAAAGTACGCAACATTAGCAGTCAGTTGCGATGGATTAATCTGAGTTTGGTTGAAAATCAGAGCATTTCTGCTCCTCCAGGTACACCAACAGAAGATAGGGAAAATAGTTTGCCAAAGCAGACTGGATTCTTTGTCAAACTGAGGGAGGCCATGATATTGAAGCAGGCTGTGAAAGTCAGGCTCTTGGATGCTGATGTTCGGCTTGTAGAGAACAGGGAGCCATGCTTCTTTGGTGAAACTGCAGTCCCAAAAGAGGTGAGCTTGGGACTCCACTGAGGATTGGCATAGCGAGCATAGAGTGTCTCCTGGCCAACCTTTGCGTGCAAGGTTCTCCTTAGTTTGGAGCTTGTTTTTGAAGAGAAGCCATAGAAATACCTTGACCTTGGAAGGAAGAATAGATGACCAGATGAATTTATAATCTGCAATACAGATTCCACCATTAGTGATGAATTTATATATGGAATTGACTGTGAATTGGCCTGAGGAGGTGAGAGGCCAGGAAACTTGGTCTGGTTGGGGGCAGATAGAGACATAGTAGTTGGATACGAACAGTTTCATGGCAGTGACCTAAAAAATTTCTTCTTGTGAGCAACATCGATTTCTAGAGTGTCTTGTTTTTATATATTATTTTTTTTCTCTTAACATTCATTCATGTATATGTTTCCCAATTAAGTAATTATTCACCAACTATCTACCAACATCTTGCTTTTCAACATTTAGTGCCTTCTTTCAGTGGCAGATCTAGTAGCTTTTAATTTTAAATGAGTAGATTGAAAGTTGAAGATCGATGTTGCTGCCACATACAAGTTTTGAGTTCTAATTTTACTACTATGAACTAGAAAATGAAATAAAAGGTTAAAGACAATCTGAGGTCCGAGAGCAGCTCAATTTAAGAAACCGAAGGCTAATTTGTTCCAAAAATCTTTATCCTTTGAAATGTATATTGGGATTGGAGTTTAGGAATTGGGATTGGAGTCTCGGTGGATGAAAAAACCATAGATTTTAACTATTGGAGATAGGTTTTTGCTTAACGATTGTTTGGGCTGAGCCTTTAAAGTTGCAAATGAATTAAATCTTACGGGCTATTGGAGAGAGTTGGGGGTGAAAATTAATTGAATTTAAGAGGGGCAGAGTTAAATTTTGCAGGGGCAAATGATAAAAATAAGCTATTCAAGGGTGCGACTGCCCACCCCGTTCACCCTTTGGATCCGCCCTGCCTTCTTTTTGCATTATTTTGGTTCTTAGTTCATCTACCTTTGCGGGGACTGAGCAGTGAATCTCAGTTTAATTAGGTGTTAAAGATTGAGCTCGATCAAATTATCTATTCTTAAACAGCTCCAATAAGAATAATCAGCACATACAAATCATTTATGATTTTTTATGATTGTAGATTTTATAGGAGTCTGTATTCTATTATATTCAGCCAAGCAAATATCTTGATGAAATATATAATTAGGTATGACTATCAAAAGGAGGATTATATTGTGTGTGTGTGTGTGTGTGTTGAGTATGGGTATGACTCCATACTATAAGTACCGAGGTAACATAACTAACAAGTGTATAATTCAAATTGAGAAATCAAAGTGGTATCAGAGCCGAGTTGCAGTCCATCTGGCCTATTGTAAAAATCTTTGTAAGCTTTTTATTCTCTTTTAATATTATGCAGTTCTAAGTTCCCACTTTCTCCAATCTCTATTTCAGTTATGTAGTTTAAACGCTATTTTAAATTTATGGTGCTTATCAAGCTACTTCTAGAGGTAGAAAACTAAACTAGATGTGCTCTCTCTCGCGATGCTAAGATTGTTGTTAACAAAGTAGCATGAGTGTCGCGACGCTCGAGTCCTTAGTCCGAAGAGAAAGTCACCTTCGACAGGTGTTTAGTCGGAGAGAAAAGGGTCAAACCCTTGATAAGTACAAGAAAATATAAACGTAAATAGTAGAAGATGAACAACATAATAATGATAGAGAAAGGAGAAAGACATTTCGCTAATCATGTCTAGATTAATTCTAGAAACTTGTAAGCTTAGTCCTGAACCAACGAGTTACAAGCACTTGCTCCATTTACCAAAAGACTCCACCGAGTCGCCATCAACCCAGGATTTAGCCTCCATGCTAAATTCTGTAATTGATATGGTGTATCCCTTAGAGGATATGAACACCAATATTCTAAATCTTCAAAAACAAATTGAAGAAATCAAATCCTTCAATACAACTGGTATTCAAAGGAAGAATAAAAGTCCAACCCATGGTTCGAGATCACCTCGAAAATGGCACTGGACAAATAATTTAAATATGATGATGAAAACGAAGGGTCTAACAGATATCCTTCAACCAGAGACTTTCAGTCCTGATAATAGAGTTGTGTTGAGACAACAGTTACACACCGTAACACAACAAGTACAAGATCCACAAACGGAGTTTGCTGCTTTGTAGCAAGCAAACCAGATGATGGATAATAATAGTTCCTTAATGAACTATTACTCCGATGAAAGTCAATATGATTCATCATCAGATTTAAGTGAATACGAGGACAACCTCATAATAAATATGGTTGAAGTAGATATGACACGGGAATCTTCAACGCTTATCACCCACGTCCTCGCCTAACCCCCACCGTGGGCAAGCTAGAACTAGATATGGCCAGTTTGATTTCTTAGCCAGAAATGAACACTGGAATTCATTTTTTCATATACCAAATTTTATGAAATCTGAGTCAAAGCCATCCTCTTCTTTCGCGAAAACCGCTAAGAGATTTTCCTCTCATATGGACCAAATACAAACAAATGTATGAGGAACTAGCAAGACAAACCCTGTCAAGACGAGAGGACTCTATTTCAATATAGACAATATCCCAATTAGAGAAATGACAAATTATGTAAATAGATGGACCCAACATATTGTTGGAATTATGCATTTCTATGAATGGGATACACCAGCCATAGAGTATGTAATTCCTCTTGATGGCATGGCCGACCGGGTAAAGTTGGTAGAAGTCACTAAAGATGACAACAAAGAAAAATGAAAGCTACCACACCGTGAGGTCGCCTGGTCAGAATTATGAACCAAGCGGTAAAGACCTTTGTGGTCAACTGTTGGATAAAACGCACTCGACATAGAAAAGAAACTCATACGATGAGGCTATGTCAAATCATATTGAAGAATTTTTAATAGATTACTTCAAGTTAGTCTATCGGCTTGAAAACAAGCAACGAATGGACTGGTGGACAGAATATGTCTTCAAAAAATTACCTAAACCGTGGGATACTCCTTTAGAAGATTCATATGTAAAGAAAATCCCGAACCGAACGATCCAGCATTGCTCAACTCTTTATAATAAGAGAACTAGAACAAGATTGTCACTATCCAAGGCTTTTAAACAAACAAAAGCCAACTTAAAGATAGCACCCTTGGAAAATCCTGTTGTGATAAAATCCAAGGATGTGTGCGTGTGTGTGTGTTGAGTATGGGTATGACTCCATACTATAAGTACCGAGGTAACATAACTAACAAGTGTATAATTCAAATTCAAATTTCTTCTAATAGACCATTGAGGTGGGGCTCAGTTGATTAAAAGTCAACTATGAAATATATGAGTATCAACAGGGGGATTATATTGGGGTTTATTCCTTCAGATGATGCTTGATGATGCACGCCAACCACAATCCAACACCGATCATGGTGCACCAATTGACATTCAATGCGAAGCATAGCCTACAGAAGCATCACCGAACACCAGATTAGATTTGCTCCTTATTCATAGATCAATTGATCACCAGACGATGTGAAAACACTAGGAAAGCGTGTTCAAACTAAAGAGAATAACAATATACCCTAGAAAAATAGATCAAGAGCAAAGACATGGATTTATGTGGTTCGGCAATCGCCTATCATCATGAGGAAAGAATTGAGTCTTCTTATATTTTAGAGATTATAAGATAATTTATTCTTGTGATCTATATAGATCCCATGAGAAATCCTCTCTCAATCTCACCAAAAGATATCTCACAGACCTTAGATTTCTCCCCATAGTTCTCTACTCTCTTATAATACACAACTCTATTTGGCTTGATTCTATAGAAGCTCGGTCACCAGGAACACACAAAGAACACATACACACGTACGCTACAGGTTGAAGGAGCAGGTTGAGAAGAAAGAGACGCACAAAGATGGAATGTTTTATTGAAGAAACTTGCTCATCGAAACTAGCGTACAACTTGATGTTTAAATAGCTAACAAGAGTAACAAACCAAATCAACAAACTAACAACCTCCTAAAGATAAGATCTGCTAACAACAAACTCCTAATGACTCCAACAAACGCGTACTGCTTTAACAAACGCGTACGTCAGGATTATTTCCCAACATGCTCCCCCCTAATCTTGACGTGGGGACTCCAGGTTTCTGACGCCAAGCAGCTCGCGCATTTCTCCAAACTTTACTATGGCAAGTGCTTTGGTCATGATATCAGCACATTGCTCTTTTGTGCTCACATGCCTAACGACTATCATCCCCTTCTCAACACACTCTGCATGAAGTGAAAACGCTGCGGTCGTGCTTGCTCCTCCCATGGAACACCGGATTCTTCATCAATGCAATTGCTGATTTGTTGTCGACATAGAGGGTGACTGGCTCAGGATCTCGCCCGGTTACTTCGCTCACAATGCCCTCAGCCATATGCCTTGGCAAGCTGCTGCTGTGGCTGCCATGAACTCGGCTTCACATGACGATAACGCCACGCTCTTCTATTTCTGCGACACCCAAGATATCACATTTCCGCAGAAGTAAAATGCCAATCCGCTTGTGCTCTTCCTGTCATCAACATCACCGGCGAGATTGCTGTCACTGTACCCGACTAGCTTCTCATCTCCTCCCCTAGTGTAACACAGGCCAAAGTTGATACTCCCCTTCACATACCTCAGTATCTGCTTGACAACTTGGAGGTGTGAACTCAGTGGCTTCTCCATATATCTGCTCACCATCCTGACAGCGTAGGCCAGATCCGGTCGGGTGTGAAGCAGATATCTTAGGCTCCCAATCAGACGCCTGTACTCGGTTGGGTTCACAGGCTCGCCTCCTTCTTCTTTTCTAAGCTTCAGCTTGGGCTCCATCGGGTATTTTGTGGGATTACAATCACTCATACCTACTAGCTCCAGTATCTTCTTGGCGTATGAGTCTTGCTTCAGTGAGATGCACTGGTTCCTTTGCTCCACTTCAATGCCCAGATAGTATGAGAGAAGTCCCAAGTCACTCATCTCAAACTCTCTCATCATCTGCTGCTTGAATTGCCCGATCTCTCCTGCACTAGTACCAGTAACAATCAGGTCATCCACATAGACACCGATCACAAGAGTTTCTGCATCTTTGTTTCTCCTGTAGACCGCCTGTTCTTGTGGACACTTCTCAAAACCGAGGCTCTTCAGACTCTTATCCAGTCAAGATGTTCCACGCCTAGGTGCTTGCCACAGCCCGAGAGCTCTTAGATAATTTGTACACCTTGTCTTCTTGGTTCTTCTTGATGTACCTCCGCTGGCACACATACACTTCTTCTTGGAGGTCACCATTTAGAAAGGCTGACTTGACATCCAAATGGTGAACCTCCCAACCTCGCTGAGCTGCGAGAGCAAGCAATAACCTCACAGTCTCCATCCTTGTCACTAGCGAAAGACCTCCTCAAGTCAATGCCTTGTTGCTGCATGTACCCCTTTGCGACGAGCCTCGCTTTGTGCTTCACCACATTTCCTTTTGAGTCCTTCTTGAGCTTGTACACCCACTTGACTCCAATGGGCTTGTGTCCTGGTGGCAACTCGGTCAAGGAACAAGTCTTGTTCTCTCGATGGCATCAATTTCTTGTTGCATCGCCACCAGCCACTGCTTTCTTTAGCAGCCTCGCTGTACGCCGCTGGCTCTCGGGCGGCGAAGGAACAGCTCGGCTCACACTCGACCTCCTCAGTTTTAGCATAAATTTCATTGAGAGCACGATAAAGCCTTGGCCTTTCATCAGAGGATGAAACATTAGAGCTCGGGTAAGCGCTTGGTGAAGCCGTCGGTGTCGTTGGAGTTGCCGCGCTCGGCTGTTCCACTTTGCCGCCACCTGCGACGTCGTGGTCTGGAGTAGTCACCGTAGGTGCAAGTATGGGCGAACTTGACACCACGGGCGAGGAAGCGGCCTCCTGCCGCTCGTGCTCCGGCTGGCATGATTCAACTCCTTGCTCTTCAACTCCTTCCTCAACAGTGAATGTTATCTAGCCTTCTGGATCATCCCTGACTGCTTCATCCCACTCCCATCTCTTCCCTTCATCAAACACAACATCTCTGCTCACATACAACTTGTTGCGCCGTGGATCGTATACACTGTGAGCTTTACTCCCGGCTTCCACACCGAGATACACCATGGGAGTGCTTCTATCGTCGAGCTTCTTAGTGAACACGCTTGGCACCTTGACATATGCAGTGCACCCGAAAACCCTCAGGTGCTCCAGATGAGGCTTCCTGCTCATCCACGCCTCATAGGAGGTTGTGCCAGCCAAGGCTTTCATCGGTACTCGATTGAGTATGTAGACAGCATGCCTCACTGCCTCCCCCCACAGCTTTGTAGGCACACGCATGCTCTTCAGTAAGCTCCTTGCCATCTCTAGGACAAGATAGCCCTTCGCTCAACAATGCCGCTTCTATTGTAGGGTGCCGCTGGCGTCATTGATGCCTTCTTCACACAGAGTCGTGAACTGCTGAGACAAGAACTCACCACCATGATCCATTCTCAACACCTTTATCTTGTGCCCAACCTCCTTCTCGATCAATGCCTTGAACTTCTTGAACGCCCCAAATGCTTCACTCTTCAGCTTGATCATGTACACCCACATCATCCGGCTATAATCATCAACTAGAAGGAGAAAATATCTGTTACCTACGGGTGTCTCTGGAGTTATCAGTCCACACAAATCCGCGTGCACCAACTGCAGTGGGTGTTCGGCTTTGAAGTTCGCCTGGGAGGGGAAGGCATTCCTCGTTTGCTTGGCCACAAGACATCCCTCGCAAATCTGCGTAGGATGATCAATCTTCAGGACGCCGTGTGCCATCTCTCGATCCCCCATCATCTTGAGTGCTCGAAACTCACGCGTTCTAGCCTCATGCCACAACTAAGCCGGATCCTCCATGCTTGCCGCCAAACAAACAGTTCACAAGTTTCCAACAAAACTTTGTAAAGCTCGTTAGGGGATCTCTTGACCTTGATCAACAATCTCCCATTCGCTATATATTCACGTAAATGCTCCACACATAACCTACTGCCATCTTCGTGAGATCGAACAAGACTAATAATATTGCTACATAAACTCGATATGAAATATACCTCCAAGAGTCGTTCGCCGCTCTTGCATTGAAATAGGATGGATCCTTTGATCTCGCATACCAGAGGCGCTAAAATTGCTTATCAATACCCAAACAAGACTCAGAACGGTGGGTTGACAACCGACGATCCATCCGACCTACGCTTAACGTCGACGGATTACCGAAAACGATAAAGCGAGTCGACGAACCCATGAAGTGAGTCGGCGAGGCGACGAAGCCGAAAACGACACGTCAGAGAGAAACCCGACGACGGCTCAACGAGGCGAAGTTGGCTAAACTCAAACGCCGACGAGACGGAATCAACCGCATTTAGTCCGTCGATGCAAACGAGCCGCTTGAACTGAAAGTTGATCGGACACGGACTCAAACCCAACGGCGACATCACCGGAGCAAAACTAAGCCCGGAAGACCGAAAGAGTCGACGGAAATCGACAAGAATCGACGGAGAAACGGCGAAACGGCGGAAAAAGCGACGCGAGGCGACACTCGGCCAAATGGCCAAGGTGGCTCGGCCACTTGTCGAGCCACCCGGCCAACTGGTCGAGGTGCCTCGGCCAAGTGGTGCCGAGGCTCGCCATTTGCCGGCCACTCCTACCAACTTGCTGAGTACCCTCGGCCAACCTGGCCGAGGTGGCTCGGCCAAGGGTCGGTGGCTCGGCCATGGCCGACACTTGGCCGCGCAGCGACCCCTTTGTATAAATAGGGTCTTGCTCTAGGGATCGGGACTGGACTTGGTGATTTCGGCGAACTTTGAAGAGCTCCTCGCGAGATCTACGACGCACGGTTCCGGAGCACCAAGTCCAGTCGACGCCGATCTATAGGCGAAGGTAAGCAAACTCGGTCGAACTACAGATACCCTCTAGGTTAAGCTTCGTCTTAACCTCGTGGATAGCGCAGGATTTCTCCTTGTAGATCTCACCCGCCCGGCGATCCTCTCCTTCGTGAGTGCGATCCCCGCAGCGATCCTCTCCTTCGTGAGTGTGATCCTCAGCGCTTCGCTTCCTTCGTGAAACGAGCCCTCTACGTCAGAAGTTCCAACCCGTTTACACCAGATCGGATTGCAGTGGTCAACGACGAATAAAAAGTCCCCGCACAGCAAAGAATCCACGCAAGCTGGGATCCCTAAAATAGAGATCCGTGTTTGTTCACAAAAGGAAGAAAGTTGTAATTTTCGTTTTCATTGTACGCCTAAAATAAAGGCATTTCTTTTGTTTGAAATTTTGTTGTAGGCCAACGAAGCTGTAAACGAATTCAAACGAGCAATGAATAACAAACCGACTTTCCCCGCGAACAAGCTGGCGACCACAGTGGGAGCCAACGGCTTCAGCAAAGAAGCCGTCGTGTCGCAACCGCGGATCCCGATCCCGGTCATCGAGGAGGTCGAGTTCGAGTTCGACCAGAAGAAGTATGAAGAATACCTCCTCCTCGCCCGCATCCGCCTCAAGAAGTCCAAGATGGTCTCCGCCGAAGGAAGACCCGACGGCCTCAGAGCGGAGGCAGAAGATCCACCAACACCGCCAAGATTGCATAACGGTGGTTCCCCGCCCTAACAACGCCAAATGTTTAGAGCCTCTATCTTCGCTAGGGTTGATTTCGCTTAATGGCGCCGGACTCTCCAAGAGAGCCCGCCGAGGCGACGCCACCGGGCGAAACAATTAGCCCAAGCGAAAGAATCAATGGATGGGGTCCGCTATGAGGCGGATCTAAGATCCAAGTTGACTCGTAGGTCGAATTGAGATTGTAGCCGCATTCCTACGGGCTGACGAATCGGGTCCGAAGCAAACAGACCGATCCACGCCAGAACGATCCGAGCGCCCAAGGCCTCAAGCGCAAGCACGGGCTTTGTGCAACAAGCCCGAGTTGAAGAGGGAGGCGCCAAGAAGTCGCCGACAACTCGCCTAGCCCGAAGCCCAAGTCCGGCCGAGGCTTCAACTTCGGTTTTAAACCAACATCCAAGCCTAGTTTCGCCAAGAAATAACTCCTCGCCCGTGCTCAAATCGAAATTGTGAGCACCTCAACAAAGTGGCGTTGACACCGGTCACCTCCGTCAGATTCAACTTCCTGGTTAACTCATTTACCAGAAGCTTACCGCCAAGGATCGCCAGGTCCGGTAAAGGAATCGCTGTCACTCCTAATGTGGGGTCCCACAAAGATAAGAAGAAACCTACTACCGCGACCGCTTCAAATCGAAGTCCGAGCCCGCCGAAGATTCACACTCGCTGGCGCAGGTCATGGGCGTGACTTATGAAAGGCCTATTTGTTCTCGTAGGAGACGCCTTCATCCGACGATGACAACGCTATATTCGAAGTCGCCAACACACGATAGGTTGCTCCGTGATTCATGCCGACGAAGTTGTACTATCGTGGCCGGGGTACGAAAATCCCGAAAGAGGAACGCCTTTAATCAAACATGCCTTGCTTGTGTTCAAACTGATCAAGGCAAGCATATCGAGTGCAATTGCGCTCAAACGACCGAAAAGGCGCCGGTTTTGATAGGCTCGACGAGAGTCGACGTAACCCAAGTCAAGACGCCGCGAAAAAGAGATGGGCTCAAGGTGATGAATTGCCGAAGTGTTACCATCAATATGACCAACAGGGACGCCATTACGCCGCTCCGGCATCGCGAACGAATGACTCGACAGGGTCCGATCTAGGACGCACCCATTATCGCAAGATGCGTAGGGATTACCCTCGATGATGAAGTGTTTGATGTCGGCCCAAGAATGGCCCGATAATACAATCTCCAAAGATAGGACAACAACCTTTGGCAGGCCTCATGATCGCCGATCAAGTGTCCCATGCTTGAAGAGGCCCTAACCAAGCAAAAGGACAGCCTTTAAGCTTGAATGGAACCGCCATGCGCCAGATGAGAGCAATGCATGACCAACAGATCCAGCGATAATGAACCGCCAATGGAGCCAAGTCGCCGCAATAATGTCAATTTAACAGATAGCCATTACGGACAGGGAAGGAGGCCAAAACGTAGATGATCGTGATCGCCAAGAAAACGCTTAGCGATAACACCGAAGTTCCTCCCCAAGTTTACCCGAACGGAGACGAGGGGAAAATGAGAAAATAAAGACCTCGAGAGCAAAATCAATACTTTGATTTCCGCCAAGAGGTAAAGAAGACTGCATACCATGTCCTTACCCAAGGGAGTGGGAATCAACTCAGATCCCACAAAGTTCAATTTCATCAACTTTACGCCATTTGACGGAAAGGGATCACCCACTCAAAGACTTGATCTACTTCAAGTCTCATCTAGGCTATCTCCCAAGAACGAGCCCTTGATGGTTCGGCTATTCGCTGGCACCCTTCGTGGAGTCGCTCTCGATTGGTACCGCCTCAAACCAGGAGCGCAATAGCCGGATGATATGGAGGCCATGTTTTCACCAATTTTTCGACGATGACACCGAGGTATCCATCGGTTCTTTGTTGGACGAAACGTAAGGACGGGAAACAGTGGATAACTTCGCCAAGAGGTTCGTAAATAAGGCAATGAATTGCCGACCCGATAACGAGAAGTTCATCCTCCAAACTTGTCATAGCAACCCGTCATTGACGGTTGGAAGCAATGGAACCGCGCCGTCCGAGACCCGAAAGATTTAAGGATACGGAGAGCAAGCCGAAGCATTCTCGAGAAGGAAGAAAGCGGAGAGAAGTCACCTATGGTGGATGCCCACAAGCGTAACTTTGTCCCCGCGGTAAAGCACCGAAAGTCTCAGACGCTTAATCAAACGCTCAATCGCAACCACAACAGCAGCCGCGAACAACGCGACCGCAAAGAATCGCAGCCTCAATGGCGCCAACAAACTCGGAATCGTAAACCATCCGCTCGAGGTTTCAAAACTTACTCGCTCAAGGACGAGGAAGTTCCGCATCTTCAAATACCTTCGAAAACAACAAAATCCAGCTTGCCCCAATTGTAGACCAAGAGGAGGCAAACAAGGTTACGGATCCTAATCGCGGCTTACCACAGGCATACACCATCCTACAAAGCTCGCTACCATCTCAAGGACAAGATTCGTGCCTTGATCGATGTTGAGTCACATTCAAAACCCTCTAAAGAGAAGAAGGTGGGAGCAAATGCCTCTATAAGCTTCGGATCGCCTTCGATTGGTTCCAACCGGAATGCCAGAAGGTAATGAAGATGGTGAATGAAGATCCTCACTCGCAACGAAGAAGGGCATCGCATACCACGCAAACGGAGAAATCCTTTGGGTCCACCCCGACTTGCCGGAAGACGATCAAGGACTACATCCCTACCAAAAGGAAGACCAAGGGGGCGCTATGCCATGCCGCTTCACCCAGAGAAGGATGATGAAAAAGTAGCCACCTTCCATTTCCAAGAGGAGCTCAAGTTCGCTACTAGGAGCGGATATGAATATAGTTACAAATATCCTGAGGCTCCAAACCCAAATGCTAAGACACCGCCAATCGGGTGACCATCCTCTCTCATGCAGAGAAGGACACAACAGACACCGCTAAAGAAAAAGTCAAGCAAAGGAGAAACAATTTCAGTCCAGAAGCTCAACTCCCGGCACCCGATTCAATCGCTCGACAGAGGGATAGACCGAACATCGGCTCTCCATACCGCTGACGCCATGGCCCACCGGCTAACATCCCTACGTAATAACTCTCACGAAGGTTCGATTGTCAAAGGAAACCCGAAGCTCTACAAGAAGCTCGGCCGATTCTCGAGGTGTTTCACTGATCAAGCCGATTCCTAAGAATCTACACAACAATGCAACTTGGCAACCAAACACTGCATCACTTTTACAAAGGAGGATATGCACGAGAGATTCCAAGCACGATAGCCGCTATACTTCACCGTATATGGCTCTAGTGAAGTTAACCGATCCAAGTCGATCCGGTTCCACAGGAGCATCATGCCCCCGCTACCATGTATCACCTTGAATCCTCGCCAGTCAGCGCCAACGCACAATGATCTATGGTTTAACACCGGTCTCCTTGGTAAAATCCTAAAGTGCCAAATGGGGATTTAAAGTCCCAAGTCACCGCTATGTGATTGACGCAGACTTCCTATAACTTATTGTGGGTCGAACCTTGGATCCACGGTAACGCTATAGTCCCATCTACTCTTCATCGTCTCAAATATGTAGACACTAATAATGAGGTCAAGATGGTCGGTAAAACACCTTAAGGGTAGAGAATTATTTTACCGATTCTCTCCTCTACCTGAATGAGTCCAAATCAATCATCGGCCCAAGGCACCTGACAGTGAAGAAGCCGATAACGGGCCGCTTGATTATAGTGGTGGTTTTGTTTTGAATGACATTGTACCCCTTGTAATCAATCTTGACGATGAAGAATCGCCAAATGAACATTGTAATTGGCAAATTGCCGATGAATCAATAAATGACGCATTTAGAGTACCCTTTGTCTTTGAATGATGTAATGACAGTTTATACAACGACTCAATTGCACTTACCAACTCGGCCATCTTGCTTTACACAAAAGCAGCTCAGATTCCTTGGGGACAACCATCCCACCTAAGATCAAGTAGTGAAAAGACTTGGTTTACTTTGAAAAGGAGATGCGGTTCCAACGAATCATTTCTTAGAAGAAGATGAAGATGACAACGGCCTATCCTCCACACATTCGATATAGTACGAAACACCGGGTATCATGAAGAAGTGGGGTACGACTTGACACAAGGAGAAGGTCTATGTTTCTGCAGGTCCTCGAGTCCCTCCTAAAGCTGCATATGTCCCAAAAGGGAAGCTGATAACTACTATGCATTCAGACGGGATTGGGATACTTAATCCTCCTCGAAGATGAATGCTCATGGCTAATTGATGATAATCCACCGATAAGGGAGACTGACATTCGCCCGATTCTTCTGCTTGGGACCTCGACACCGAGAAGCTTTCAAGGCTTTGATGTCAAATATGGCTACTTCGATCCCGCTACTATTGAGGGTGATGAAGATATGCCAACATGGGAAGACCCATGGATCCATCAACTCGTAGAGCGCTTTGGGGATAGATTCGAACAAAGAGAACCCCCACTAAGGACGAGGTAGTCCGCATTAATATGGGTGATGAGGAGCATCCTAAGCTCATAAACATCAACAATATCCTCTAAGAGAAAGAAGAGTTGATTGCCCTAATCAGGAGTATATCGATGTATTCGCCGAGTTACGAGGACATGCCAGACTCGACCCTAATGTGGCAACACATCGCCAACATCAAGGATGTCAACCCCGCAAGCAACAAAGAAGACTCGCTCGCCCACAAATATTGGAGGCAATTGTTGACTAAGTAAAGAAACTCATAGAATCGGATTCATCGAGGAAATTCAACACCCTTGATTGCGGCTAATATAGTCCCTATGAAGAAGAATGGTTCGATTAGGACTGCGGTCGACTACAGACTAAACGCCGCTTCAAAGGATGATTTTCCGCCAATCACCGACGCTATAGTTGACAATACATGTGGATTCGAGGATGTCCTTATGGATGGCTTTTCGGGTACAACCAAATCAAGATGCACCCCGATGACGCCAAACACATCGCCTCGTAACACCCAGATATTTTGCTACACGGCCATGCCGCTCGGCTAAAGAACGCCGTGCAACATACCAACGAGCAATGACAGAGATTTTCCAGATCATCTTCGAAACGTGCTACGCCGACGATTTGGTCGTAAAGCCGGACAAAGGAGATCACATCAAAGATCTTGGAACGGTATTCGAGCTCATGCGACTCATCGCTAAAGATGAACCCCGCCAAATCCTTCCTTGGGATGTCCAAAGGCAAGTTCCTTCTGGCCATTGCCACCGACAAAGGAATCCACGCCGATCCCGATAAAGTGAAGGCTATTCAAGAGTTGCAACTCCTCCGAAATCCGAGAACTCGGTTATAAGGGCGACATGACATCCGACGGTTCATATCGAACCTATCCGGGAAGTGCCAACCATTCTCTAAATTGAACAAGAAGGGCGGTCGCTTATTTGGGACGACGATGTCGAAAGCCGCTTGAAGAGATCAAATCAGATCTCGCTAAACCTCCTCGCTTTGTTGCACCGCAGCCGGAAAACCGCTCCCGATCTATGTCAAGGCAACGGATCATTCGTTGTTTTACTCAAGCAGACGACGATACGGTCACGCAATGTGCAAAGTATTACCCGAGCCGAACATTGGTCTACCGAAGTCTCGATACCCAATGGTCGGTAAAAGCCTGCATTAGTGTTCGCGATTCGTAAGATGCGACACTATTTAGCGCGACGATTTATGTTATTCTAACGTGAACCGTCCCGATATTTATGACCCACGGCTTCAATGAGTTGGCGCTTATTAAATGGGCCTTGCTCTTGTCCCAATACGACTCGCACTTCAAACAATGTAGTCACCAAAGGGCAAGTTTTGCATCTCGTCGCCAATCCGACAACGGATGCGTTGAGCTATATGATGATCTTCCTGATGAAGTCCAGAAGTCAACACTACGCCGCACCAACAAATATGGCGATTGTACTTTTCGGAGCTTCTGCCACTAATGTAGCAAGTACCCCTGACGCTTCTAAAATCTCCACTGAGTCTGAGTTGTCTTGATTTCCGGAATCATGTCATGCCCCGCGCTTATTCACTCATCGAACCTCGCTCCAATAACGAGCCGAATACAACGCTACTTATCGGACTTAGCTTCAAAGAGCCGGGGTCAATATCTGCCGCATGGAGATTCACAACCGATAGTTAAGCGTGTCCGGTGACTACGGCGAGGAACTCGACCGTCCCCTATCATCGTAGCCGCTGAAATGGCGACTCATTCAAGAATTCTTCATCGAATATATCCCACGCCCAAAACGCCACGCAGATGCACCGGGCGTTAGCCGTGGTCGCTAGCACAACCTTCCGAGACCGAGCAATTTGTTACGGCCAGACTCACCACTCTTCGCACTAATATATGATGGGGTACAAGAAGACAAAGGGTAGTTACCAAAGAGGTACATGCAACCCAAACCAAGTTAGAGCCCCGAGATTGCGCTTCCTATCGCCGACACGCTTACACGATTCACGAAGACGGAAGGAGAGAGAGTCAATCCCCAAGAGCTCCCGTGATTCTTTTACCACGTAAAACCCGATGCTATATCGCCGAGGGTACGATGGTCTTTACTCCGATGCCTTTCAAACAAGGAGGCGTAAGAGGTCCTTCTGAAGCACACGAGGGTGAATGTGGTGCCCACCACCGTCCCAAACTCTACGATCGAATCAGAGAATGGGCTACTTTGGCCCACGATGATTAATGACGCAGCCGAGCACGCCGGAATGCCACGCTGGTCGATTCACCATTATATGCATCGCTCCGTGAGTACCAGATCCTTCTGCCACGCCCCGCCATTCGAGACATGGGGAATGGACGCTGTAGGTCCCATTTTTCCTCCGCCGGGCTAAAGGAGATCGCTTTATTCTAGCGATCACCGACTACTTTCCAAGTGGGTCAAGCAATCCCACTAAAGGAGGTCAAGGCGAAGTACCGCCATCGATTCATCAAACACCATGTCATCTATCGACATGGTGTCCCAAGACGGATCGTGCATGACAACGGTCCCCAATTTATCGCCAATTCCTTCATCGTTTTAAAAATTCAAGATACAAGATGTCTCGCCGACGACTCTATAATCCAAAAGAAATGGATTAGCCGAGATGCTCAACAAGACGATAATCAAGATTTTGTCAAAGCTTGTGAAGAATAACAAGCTTAGACCGACGATAAACTCTGAGAAGCACTCGGGCATATCGCACAACGCAGACGACGCCAACAGAGCTACCCCGCATCTGGTCTCCGTGTGAAGCAATTCTCCGCTGGAAATCCAGATTCGCCACTTCCTTTGCAATGTAGATGACGACCAAAAACAACATCAAAACGCCTCAAGAGCTTGAGATGTTAGATGAGAAGCCGAGGCTCAACAATGCATTGAGTTCTATCAAGCTAGGATGTCGAGGGCTTTCAACAAGAAAGTTCGACAGAGAACCTTAAGGAGGGAGATCTCGCCCCGCCGCCAGACTAATCGATAATCCTCACCTCTAAAAAGAAAGGTAAATTAACCCAATGGGAAGGACTGCTTATAATAGACACAGCCTATTCAAACGGTGCATATCGCTTTATCATAATAGACGGCGACCGCAATTAATGCCGATAAATGGGAAGTTTCTGAAAAAGTATTATCCTTAGTACATTCAGGATAACCCATTTTGATGGGAAGTTCCTCAAAGAATATCTCACTCATATTCATGAGGATAACCCTAAATTATTGTGTTTTCCTCCAAAATTCTCTCACCGATCAAATTCATTGACGGTGGGCCCACTAAAAATCTCCCTGGTCCAAACACCAGCAAATTCCCCTCTCGATTCCTTCCACCTAACCAGAGGTCCACTTTCGTTCTCGTTAGCAATCCTACAAAAGAGAAAGCTATCCATACCCTTCCAAGATTCTCGGAGTGGAGACCCCACTCTTAGTTTCTCATCGGGAAATAGAATACATTCTTCCTTTCCCACCTTCACCTGGAGATAGGACATATCCTTCCTCTTCAGAAGCAAGAGATAGAATACATTCTTCCTCTCTTGTCTTAGATTCTCGGAGTGGAGATCCCACTCTTAGTCTCATCTTTCAAGAGTCTCAAAATGGAGATCCCATTTTAGTCTCTCCCACTGAAGCGTGACAAAATCCTTCCTTTCCAATATCCTGAGATGGGAGACAAGATCCTCCTTCCTCTCCATCAATAAGAGATAGGATACAAAACCTTCCTCTCTTATTTCAAATTCGGAGCACCTCGGGATAGGACACAAAACCTTCCTCTCCACCGGCAAGAGATAGGATACAAAACCTTCCTCTCTTGTTCATCCTTTACTCTGAGATAGGAGACAAGATCCTCCTTCCTCTCCACCTTCGAAATAGAATACGCTTCTTCCTTTCCCACCTCAATCAATCTTAGTCCGTTCAACTTTTCTCCGTCAAAGAAGGGGCCAAGATTCATCTTGGGGTATTTTATCCCAAGCCTAAGAAGGGATAAAGCCAACGCCACACGCTGCTGCCGGCTTAGTCTTTCTCCGATTGAAGAAGACACCGAGTTCGACTGGGCATTTTATCCCAAGCCTAAGAAGGATAAAGCCAACGCCTACACGCTGCAGTCTATTCCGTGAAAAAAGACGGCTTCACGATTCAACATCGTAGCATTAAGTCTAAGAGAGTTTCATTCTTTTAGCACAACGCTGTGTGTAGAACGGATTTAGATAATCTACATGCTAGCCCAACTCAAACGGTAGTTGGTAAAGGCTCATCAAACCCGCTGAGGGTCGGGTCAGCTAATAACCCTAAAGTCAACGCTTCACACGCTGTTTGCTTAGTCTTTTTCCGATTGAAGAAGACAAGTTCGACTCCGGGTATTTTATCCCGGCCTAAGAAGGATAAAGTCAACGCCACACGCTGTCGGTTTAGTCTTTTTCCGATTGAAGAAGACACCGTAGTTCGACTCGGGTATTTTATCCAAGCCTAAGAAGGATAAAGCCAACGCCACACGCTGCCGGGTTTAGTCTTTTTCCGATTGAAGAAGACACCGAGTTCGACCGTATTTCATCCCAAACCTAAGAAAGGATTAAGCCAACGCCACACGCTGCTGTCGGGTGGTCTCTTGCCCGTAAAAGAGTAATGGGCCTATGTATTCAATATCATAGCAACAAGTCTAGAAGAGTTTCATTCTTCCAAAGACAACGCCACGCGGCGGAACGGATCCATAATCCGCGACGCTAGCCCAACTCAAACGGTAGTTGGTAAGGCTAATCAAATCCGCTGACTACCGAGGGTTTGCCAAAATCCTATAAGTATTATGGTTAATTTCACTTGAAATAAAAGAATCATAATAGAGCACAAAAGAGGACGTAAATATGTTTTATCGATAAAGACTGTTACACAAGTTTTCTAAACCAAATTGGTGACAAGAAATATTTTATTGAGAAAGCTTGCCGGTTCCTCCCGGCTCGCCCCGAAGTCTCCTCGCCATTAAGGGCCTCCGCCTTCTTGATATCAACCGCCCGCTTCGAGAGTTCAAATTTCTGCACCCATCACAGAGTCTTTCTTTGTTGGCCTCACGCCTTCAAGACGATCGTGCTCTCCTCGCCGCTGGAATTCCTGCTCGAGCTCTACTATACTCGCTTATCCAAGAAATGACACAAGACCAAAATGTCTCACGGAAGATGAAGCTTCAATGACAATAGCTTCCAATGATGCTACCGGTCTCACAGCATTTGAACTTCGAGTCCAAGAATAACGCAGCATCCCTAAGTCGTCAAGAATGGGACCCGGGATGCACTCAATCTTCCAGATGTTCTTCCAGCCGCTTAGCCCTACTCTAAATAGGATTACGAGTATAAACTAATCCCCGGTTCTTAACGAAGTTCCCGGAGAATATTACCATATTCTTAAGGATAACTCGATAACCCTCAATTTCCTCCCCATGGGACCTCAAGGAGGGATAAAATTCGACGAGGCTTATATCGACGACAACGCGTTTCTACCGAAGGACTCCTCCCATCAGACGTCGATTCATGCATCCCCTCACCAGGGCCTACCAATCAACAATTGGGAAGAATACCTCCCACCGGATGAACACACCGCAACGAAGTAATGCAAGAGCGACGCCAACCAACGAGTCGCCGATTTGGGATTCACCGATCAACGGTTCGGATCCATCAAGAATTCCCCATCAACGGAGGAACCTCGATGGTCAATTGGACGACAATCCACCAACACGAAGTCAACAAAGAAATGAACTCAATTAGCTACGCTTGAAATTCGACAACGGCCAAGCAATAAATGCAAAGACGCGAACACCCCGTGTATCCTACAAAGCACCGGAGAACCCGAGAGAATTAGAGGAATCAAACATCAAGCCAACCTCAAAAGAAATTCATCTATCGACTTCTCGTCTGATTTCGACAACTCGACAAAAAATGCAAGATCAGAATATCTTCAAGAATCCTACAAAGCACGGAAAGACCAAGGAATGGAGAGATCAAACGCCGTGGTCATTCACAAGTCCTATCACGCCAATTAAAGAGTGAAGGGTTATCATGTCCAAAGCATCCCGCATCAAGAATCGACCAGACGCTTTGGAGGGGTATCTCAGGCGCAAAATTGCTTATCAATACCCAAACAAGACTCAGAACGGTGGGTTGACAACCGACGATCCATCCGACGGCGCCACCTAACCGCCGACGGATTACGCGAAAACGATAAAGCGAAGTCGACGAACCCATGAAGTGAGTCGGCGAGGCGCATGAGACCGGAACGACACGTCAGAGAAAACCCGACGACGGCTCAACGAGGCGAAGGCTAAACTCAAACGCCGACGATCTAATCAACCGTACTTAGTCCGCCGATGCAAACGAGCCGCTTGAACTCGAAGTTGATCGGACACGACTCAAACCCAACGGCACATCACCGAGCAAAACTAAGCCCTGAAGACCAAAGAGTCGACGGAAATCGATTAAGAATCGACGGAGAAACGGCGAACGGCGAAAAGCGACGCTGAGGCGACACCTCTACCAAATGGCCAGGGGGGTCGCCACTTTGTCGAGCCACCTACCAACCTGTCGAGGTTCTACCAAGGGGTCGAGGAGGCTCTACCACTTTGTCGGCAGCCAACTTGGCCGAGGTACCCTACCAAGTGGTCGGTGGTCCACTTGTCGAGCCACTTCTACATGGTCAGGTGCTCTACTGCTGGGCCGAGGCTCACCACCATGGTCGAGCCACCCTACCAACCGTCGGGGAGGTTCTGGCCAAGTGGCCGGCCACTGTCGCTACAGACCCCTTTGTATAAATAGGGGGTCTTGCTCTAGGGGACCGACTCTGGACTTGGTGATTTCGGGCTTTTGAAGAGCCCTCGCGAGATCACGACGACGGTTCGGAAAGCACCGGCGAAGCCAAGTCCGCCGACGCCGATCTATAGCGGAAGGTAAGCAAACTCGGTCGAATCCAGATACCCTCTAGGTTAAGCTTCGCTTTAACCTCGTGGATACGGATTTCTCCTTGTAGATTCACCCGCCCGCCGATCCTCTCCTTCGTGAGCGATCCCCGCAGCGATCCTCTCCTTCGTGAGTGTGATCCTCAGCGCTTCGCTTCTTCGCGGAACGAGCCCTCTACGCCTCAGAAGTTCCGAACCCGTTTACACCAGATCGGATTGCGCTGGTCAACTGACGAATAAAAGTCCCCAAGACAGTAAAGAACCCACGCAAGCCGGTGATCCCGAAAATAGAGATCCTCGTTTGTTCACAAAAGGAAGAAAGTTGTAATTTTCGCTTTCATTGACGCCTAAAATAAAGGCATTTCTTTGTTTGAAATTTTGTTGTAGGCCAACGGCCAAACGAATTCAAACGAAAGCAATGAATAACAAACCGACTTTCCTCAACACAGCCGAGCCATCGCCAAACTTCACTCGCCCATGGATGCTCTCATCCGTGCTTGAACATGGACCGGGCCACCGCTATGTGGTTGCGGCCCCATTGTCCGTGTACCACACGCCGGACCCGACGGCCGCTTCATCTGCCCGGCAGCCTTCTAATAACCTTCTCCTCTCGCTCAAAGACCTTGTTATGCTACTACAAGACTAGGACAAGAGTAGTGCTGGCTCGTTGCCTTGAGCACGAAAGTGAGATTGGTCTCCTCGTCTCTTGGAGCCATCGCGACACTGGCATAGTGCCCGGTTATTGCGCTTGAAGCACTTGATCGTGCTCTTGTCTCTACACCTTCACGACCTCCGCCTGCCCCCTCGGCGTAGTATGGTTAATCGATTATCTTTAATTACAAATTTATACCCTTATTACCTATTTTATATGAATAAAGATATTACTAATAATTATTTTTATCTTATTTTATGTGTTAATAAAGAAATAATGAATAAAAGCCCAAATGACTCAAATCCTCCGATTTTCTACCAATTTTGAAGCACAAATATGAAGACAAACGGGCCCAAGAAAACCCTAGGATCCAAGAGAAATTCGTGAAGAAAAATCAAGAAAAGACA
>WHSE01000086.1:45000-68055 GCA_012295165.1 Asparagus setaceus | reverse complement strand
AAAGATAAACCAACAACTCCGATCTTCATCTCATCCTCCTTTTGGTCCTTAGATAAGAAGAAGAGAAAAGAAATTGAATGGGTGAAAAATTTTATTTATTGTGTAACAAAAGTTATAATTTTAGGTGGCTCTACCAGTGGTCGAAGCTCCTTCCACTCTGGTCGGTGGGCACCCTACTTCGTTGGTCAGGTGGTTCTACCAGTGGTCGAGCCACCTTGGCCACTTCGGCCGAGGTTTGGCGCCGCCTTTGCTGCCTGGGCCGCTTTGCGCCGCTTCTCCACGATTCTTCGCCGATTTTCTGGCCTTCCCGCTTAGTTTTGTTCGCATGTCGCCACCGTGGTTTGAGTCCGCGTCCGATCAACTTTCGTGAGCTTAAGCGCCCGCTTGCATTGACGACTAAGTACGGCTTGATTCTTCATCGACGCTTGAGTTTAACAACTCTGCGACGCCGCTTCACTACGGCCGACTTACTTCATGTGCTCGCCGACCGCTTCACGCTGCTTTATGGGCGTGCGGATGCTTTGGCGACGCCGGTTTGTCGAATGGATCGCGGGTTGTCAACCCACCGCCGAATTTCGATCGCAATCGATAAGCAATTTTTATGCCTACAGATACCCTCCAAAGCCGCCCTACTCGACTTGATGAGTCCGATGCTTTGGACATGATGGTTCCCGCCTTCGCCTACGAGGGTCCCAAAAGATAGCTTCAAATCTTCGATTCTTTCGTGATCATCCAGCTTCTTTGTAGGATTCCCCGATAAGATCACGGTGCCGCATTTATTATCCGACCGCTTGTTATCTTGACTCAAGCCGGGTGGGTGAGTTTTGTTTGTAACCGTGGTCGGCTGGTCATTGTTTGACTAACCATCGATTTTGGACTTCTCCGCATGTTGGCTTAACTCCTTGTTGGCTACACGCTATCGTGGTCTAATACATGGAACTTCATAACCATCACTCGCTAATTCCTCCATCATGACGTAGTTGTTGGTTTAACTACAAATGGGATATGATTATCCGATGTCAACATGACCTTCACCGCCGATTATTCCTTGGAGATTATGGTGGAGGAAATTAAGGGTTACCGAAGTTATCCTTAAGAATATGGGTTTATTCTCCGTGAACTCCTCGCTGAAATCTTGGAAACAGCTTTATACCGTAAACCTAGTTGAGTAGGATTGGGCGATCGCTACAGTCAGCCGATGCCATCCATCGATCGAAGTTATCCCTAAGAATATTTTTGTGAAAATATTTTTCCGGAACTTCAACAAATTAGGAAACAGCTTATACCGTAATCCTAGTTGAGTAGGATTGGGCAACGCTGATCGGGCGCTGATGCATCCGCATTTATCGAAGTTATCCCTATTTTTGTGAAAATATTCTTCCTGAACTCGATAAATTAGGAAACAGCTTATACCGGAATCCTAGTTGAGTAGGATTAGCACGCTGATCGGGCCGACGTTAACCGCATTAACGTTATCCCCGAAATATTTGTGAAAATGTTCTTCCGAACTTCTCGATAAATTAGGAAATAGTTTATACCGTAATCCTAGTTGAGTAGGATTAGCTAACGCCTGATCAAGGCCGATGCATCCGCATTAATCGAAGTTATCCCCGAGAATATTTTTGTGAAAATATTCTTCCTAGAACTTCTATAAATTAGGAAACAGCTATACCGTAATCCTAGTTCGAGTAGATCGCAACGCTGATCGGGTGTCGATGCATCCGCATTAATCGAAGTTATCCCTCAGAATATTTTTGTGAAAATATTCTTCCGAACTTCGATAAATTAGGAAACAGTTTATACTCGTAATCCTAGTTGGAGTAGGATTGGGCAACGCTGATCGGTCGATGTAATCCCATGACGATCGAAGTTATCCCTAAGAATATTTTTGTGAAAATATTCTTCCGGAACTCGATAAATTAGGAAACAGCTTTATACCGTAATCCTAGTCGAGTAGGATTAGCGACGCCGCTGATCGGGCCGATTAACCGCATATTAAGTTATCCCAAGAATATTTTTGTGAAAATATTCTTCCGAACTTCTCGATAAATTAGGAAACAGCTTTATACCGTAATCCTAGTTGAGTAGGATTAGGCTTAACGCTGATCGGCGCCGATGCATCCGCATTAATCGAAGTTATCCTAAGAATATTTTTGTGAAAATATTCTTCCGAACTTCTCGATAAATTAGAAACAGTTTATACTGTAATCCTAGTTGGAGTAGGATTGGGCGACGCTGATCGGTGCCGATGCAACCGCGACGATCGAAGTTATCCCTAAGAATATTTTTGTGAAAATATTCTTCCGAACTTCTATAAATTAGGTTTATACCGTAATCCTAGTTGAGTAGGATTACACGCTGATCGGGCGCCGATGCAATCCGCATGATCGAAGTTATCCTAAGAATATTTTTGTGAAAATATTCTTCCGAACTTCGATAAATTAGGAAACAGCTTTATACTGTAATCCTAGTTGAGTAGGATTGGGCAACGCTGCTGATCGCGTCGATTAACCGCGACGATCGAAGTTATCCCTAAGAATATTTTTGAAAATATTCTTCCGAACTCGATAAATTAGGAAACAGCTTTATACCGTAATCCTAGTTGAAGGATTAGGCGACGCTGATCGGCCGGATGGGGCCTTCACAAGATGTTATTCTCACGAATCAACTTAATCTTTCCAAACTTGGCGAAGGGAGTAGGAGCCAATCAACGGACTGATTTGGCACTGCTTTGATATCCTGTTCCACTAGACTCCTAATTGGGGCTGATTAGAGTCCCACTAGAATTGATTTGGGCTCCAATTAGAATTCCTACTTTGCCAAAATAGGAGTCCTTGTTCAAAGAGGATTGGGTTCATATGGGGTTGTTATAAATACCCATACTCCTCCTATTCTTCCTCGACTAGGCCGCCCTGCTCTCTCTCTCTCTTGTTTTCATCTCGCCGCCTTATTTCCTTCGATCAACGAGGTATGTGTACGAGGGTTTTGTAAATTCTTTTTTCTTCTTTTTCTTCCCTTTTTGTGCTGTGACAGTGACGCGACCATGAGGAAAGGACCGAGGGTACGATCAATGGACGGCGGCTACTGGATGAAGGCGCCCGACTCGGCAAGTATGCCATGCAGATTGGTATGCCAGTTGCCAGTCTACGGGCGCTGCCACATTACGCCAATGGCGCACATTACGCCACGCATGGGCGCCACACATGGGCGCCAGTCATTGGCGCCATTGCCGCTACATGGCGCTGGCTGTCGCCAATACCGGGCCTAAGGCCGTACCTGCTGGCCGGGCCTGATTTAGCTGGGCGCCATATGGGCGTGCCATGAATGCAAGGCTCACGGGTGTTCTAAGGCCGATTTTGTAGCCTTTTTGACTTTATTTGCCGATTTTTGTGTATCCGACTTTTCGCTGCTTTTGCGCCCGATGTCGCCGGAAGATCACGCCCGAGGAGTCGCCAATCCCGACGCCGCGGAATGCACGCCTCTTCTTTCTGCGGTGCCAACTTATTTCTCTCGCATATATGTGTATCCCCGCCGTTTTCCTTGTGAGGCGATTGGAAGAGCCGAATCCTCCTTTGTGGGGACCGACGCTTCAGATTGTGCACGCTCGCTATGACCCCGCCGCTCTCCTTGTGAGGCGATTGAAGAGCCGAGATTCTCCTTCGCGGAGGATTGAGGCTTCAAAGATCACCCGCTCGATGTTTTAACGGAGCCATTTCATATCATTCTCGCCCAGAACGGAATATATTGCCGCTTGATTACGCGACTATATTTATCGCTCTCCCGTATTTAATACGGATGAAATCATATACCTGCTATAAGGTCGTGACTCGATCTCATGGGTTTCGAAGAGTTCTACGCCTTTATATCGCTTCCTTTTTCAAGATATTCTCCTAAATGATCTGCTAACCCTTTGTTCTCTTTGTAGGCGGATGTCTGGCGACTATTCGCCTATTTCAAGGCTCCAAATGTCAAGTCTCGATTCTTAAGGTCATCCCGAGAAGCCTTTTTCCACCGAGGAAGCGAACCGCAATAGGCTTAACACCCGCTAGAAGAAACCCGCTGGCTCGAGCCTACTATCATAATTTCGATGACGAAGTTTGAGGGATCGTCTCATCCCATCACCGCCTCCCTTTGCAGCCTCTCGAAACCGGATTTCCGACCCTTCGAGTATGGCGGTGGAGGCCCCTGTGTTAATCTTGACGACCACTTCCACGGATTCAACCTATTGCCGAGATTGCCCCGCCAAAATCACCGCTCCTCGACTCCAGCCTGCGGATCTCCTTCACCGTTGGAGAATGGTTTGAAGCAGCGATCTCTATTATCGAGGTTAGATGGGCTTAATTTTATGGTCTTCGCCCATTCATATTGAGTATCTGGAGGAAATTCGTGTCAGGTGGCCCTCACTTGTTAATCGCTAGAGCAAAGCTCACTAGCCGGCTAACTCTTGCATACCGCGGTGGATGATTTAGCCTTTTTGAATCATGCGATGAGGTGATACGACTCGCCGATCGGCTCTGATCATTGAACGCTGCTGCGAGAGGAAAATATCGAGCAAGAGATCATATTTTCGAACTCATATGAGCGACAACGCCGCTTGCAAAGATAAACTTGTACCACACCCATGTCGAACGCATGTGATCGGACTGCTCAAGGGAGAAGACGCGAAGGATTTCACGCGGAGTGCACCAGAGTCCGTGATGTCATCAACGTGAGAAGCAAGTCCTCGAGGCGAGCGTCGGGAACATGCGCCGCTATTGCCGCAACTCAAGAGGAACTTGAGAAGGAAGCCAAGGCTCGGGTTCGAGCGATCCAGAGGAAAATTAGCCGCCAAGGCCGACCTTGCTTCCTTCACATTACCGGATTGCCTAATGAAGTCTCGATGTGTCATGAGACTTTTCTCCCTTCTTTGTTCACCAGTGTCATACGATTTTTATTTAGATGTATTATCATAACTTTGCTTGAATCAATTGTCTCACAATTGTAGCTCCTTCTATATTTGCTTCAAATGAATAAGATTTATTCCCTCATTGCTTATTATGATTCTTTTACTGGCCGTAAATAATTAACCATAATACTTATAGGATTTTTGGCAAACCTCACCATCAACGGGTTTGATTAGCCTTTACCAACCACCGCTTGAGTTGGCTAGCGCATGATTATCGATCCGCTCACGCGGACGCTGTGCTAAAAGAATGAAACTCTTCTAGACTTGTTGCTATGATATCAATACATAGGCCGTGACTTTTACGCAAGAGACCACCCCAAGAACGCTGTTACACGAGACTCGCCCTTCTTAGGCTTCGGACTAAATACCCTGTAATCCAACTCGTGTCTTCAATCGAAAAGACTAAACCGCAACGCTGCGGAGGCGCTGGCTTTATCCCTTCTTAGGCTTCGGATAAAATACCCGTAATCAACTCGTGTCTTCTTCAATCGGAGAAAGACTAAACCGCAACGCTATGCAGAGGCGCTGACTTTATCCCTTATTAGGCTTCGGATAAAATGCCCTGTAACCAACTCGTGTCTTTCAATCTAAAAGACTAAACTGCAACGCAGGAGTATGCTTGACTTTAGGTTATTGGCCAACCCCTACCAACGCGTTTGATGAGCCTTACCAACTACCGCTTGAGTGGGCTAGCATGTAGATTATCTAAATCCGCTCTACACACAACGCTGTGCAAAAGAATGAAACTCTCTTAGACTTAATGCCTACGATGTTGAATACGTGAGGCTCGGGTTTTTGTCACGAATAGACTACCCTAAGAATGTAGGCGCTGGCTTTATCCCTTCTTAGGCTTCGGATAAAATGCCCTGTAATCAACTCGTGTCTTCTTCAATCGGAAAGACTAAACCGAACGCCAGAGTATACGCTTTATCCCTTCTTAGGCTTCGGATAAAATGCCCTGCATTGAACTCGTGTCTTCTTCAATCGAGAAAGATCCAAACCTAAGAACGCTGGTTAAGTCGCTCGATAAAATACCCCAAGATCTAACCTTGGTGTCTTCAATCTAAAAAGATAAACCGCAACGCTAGGTAGCGCTGGCTTTATCCCTTCTTAGGCTTCGATAAAATGCCCCAAGATGAATCTTGTGTCTTTGACCTGAGAATGACCTGAACCTAATAAGATTGATTGATGGGAAAGGAAGAATGTTCTATTTCCCTGATGAGGTACTAACAGATTCTTGTCGAGGAATCTAAAAGACTCGTGACCTTCACGGACTACCTGATCTGAAAATTCTCACAAGATACCTTCACGGCCACCTAAGATAAGAGGGGAACTAAGAGGATCTTCACCGAGAACCGAAGAGACTCAGTGACCTTCACCGACAACCCGGTTCGAAAATCCCTACAAGATACCTACCAAGGCTTACCGAGATGAAGATGGAACTAGGAGTGGGATCTCCACCGAGAACCAAGAGACTCGTGACCTTCAACGGACAACCTCGGTTCAAAATCCCAAGATACCTTCACGGGCCACCGAGATGAAGATGGAACTAAGAGGGATCTCCACCCGAGAACCGAAGAGACTCGTGACCTTCACGGACAACCCGTCTCAAAATCCCTACAAGATAACTTCACCGGCCGCTTCGAGATGATGAAGATGGAACTAAGAGGGATCTCCACCGAGAACCTAAAAGACTCAGCAACCTTCGGACAACCCGGTCTCTGAAAATCCCTACAAGATACCTTCACGGGCTACCTAAGATGAAGATGGAACTAGAGGGATCTCCCCGAGAACCGAAGAGACTCGTGACCTTCAACGGACAACCTGTCCGAAAATCCCCAAGATACCTTCACCGGCGCTACCCGAGATGAAGATGGAACTAAGAGTGGATCTCCACTGAACCGAAGAGACTCAGTGACCTTCACCGACAACCGGTCTGAAAATCCTACGATACCTTCACGCTACCGAGATGAAGATGGAACTAAGAGTGGATCTCCACCGAGAACCGAAAAGACTCGTGCAACCTTCACGACAACCTGTCCGAAAATCCCTACAAGATACCTTCAAATGCTACCTAAGATAAAGATAAACCCTTCCGCTTGACACTTAAAGGATTTTACGCTTGGAGAGGAAGGATTTTATATTCTCTCTCCAATAAGTGAAAGGAATTTTGAGTGAGCCTCTTGTTCATAGAAGGAATCAAGAGGATTTTGTAATGTACCGTAGGTTTATAGACCCACCGCCAAGGAATTTGATCGGGGGGAAAATTATGATGGAGGACAAATCTAGGGTTATCCTCGCGAAAAGTGGGTGAAACATCCCACGAGGAACTTCCCGCCGAACGGGTTATCCCAAGATACTATGGTAGTATTTCTTCAGAACTTCCCATTTATCTAAGATTAATTGCCGGCCGCCATTTTGGGTAATTAGGCGATATGCACCATTGAGTAAACCGCTTCTATTACAAACGGGCCCTCCCATTTAGGTTCAATTTACCTTTTGGAAGTGAGGATTATCTCGCCGAAAATAGGACCAAATCTCCTTTCTAGTTCTTCGTCGAACTTTCTTGTTGAAAGCCTTCACATCCTAGCTTGGTAGAACTCAATGCATTGTTGAGCCTCCAGCGCTTCTCATCTAACATCTCAAGCTCTTCGAGACGCTTTTGATGTTGTTCTTCTGGCCGCCATCTCGCTGAAAGGGCTGGCGCGGCGACGGATCTCAATTTCCACGGGAGAACCGCTTCACACCCGTGACCGTAGAGTACCGGTCGCCTAGCCATGGCGTATCACAGCGATACCGTGAGTGCTTCTCCGAAGCTTATCCCAGCCTCGCTTTGTTACTTTTCACAAGCTTCGGCTGCACTTTATAATCGCCTTGTTGAATGCTTCGCTAATCCATTTGCCGGATTATGTCGCTGACGAGACATCTTGTATCTTGAATTTCTACAAAACCCGATGAAGGAATTGCCGATGAATTGGGACCGCTGTCATGCACGACCTTTGGGACACCGTCGATAGATGACATGGTGTTTGATAAACTTGATGACTGTATCGCTTTTACTTCTTTTAGGGATTGCTTCACCACTTTGAGAAGTAGCCTGTGATCGCTAGAATAAACCGACTCCTTTAACCGACGGAGGAAAATGGGACCTACAACGCCCATTCCCCATGTCTCAATGGCCGATGTGGCCGGCGATGCAACCGCCAAGGCCGATGATATAATTACCGTGGCATTTGAGCGCCGATTCATCGGCCATTAATCATTGTGGGCCAAAGTATCCCATCCCCTTGATCCCAACCCGCCCCAACCCGTGCTTCCCGAAGGACCTCCTTTCTCGGGCCTCTTTGTTTGAAGGCATCGAGTAAAGACCATCGCACTTCGACGCATATAACATCCGGGTTTGGTCATAAAGAAGCTCTTTTCACGATTGATTCTCTCCTCACGCTCTTCCTAATGCCATGTAGACATATAGTCGATGAGGAAAGCCACTCTGGCTCCAACTTGGTTTGGGTCGCATGTACTTCTTTTGGTAGCTACCCCTTTATTCCTTGTGCCTCATCATACCTGGTACAAAAAGTCGATGAGTCCCGACCGAACTAATTGCTCTGGCTCTGAGGGTTGTGCTAACGACACGCCTAAGGCTCAGCATGAGCCGCTTCAAGGCTGGATATATTCGATGAAAATTCAATGAGTCCGCGCATTTCAACGCCATCCGATGATAGGACTGATCGTGGTTCCTACTGTAGTCACCACGGACCGCTTAACTATCAGCCAGAATCCCCATACGCTTCGAGATATTCGACCCCACCCTTGGCTAAACTAAGTCCGATAAGTAGCGCGTTGTATTCGCCACGCTATTGGAGCAAGGTTCGTGAGTGAATAAGCACGGCATGACATGATTCCTGGGAAATCAAGACAACTCCCACTCCACGGAGATTTAGAACATCCGGTACTTGCCACATTGGTGGCCCGAGAAGCTCCATCAAAATACAATCGCCATATTTGTTGGTGCGATGTAGTGTTGACTTCTTGAACTTCATCCTAAGATCATCATATAGCTCAACCGCACCGTTTCGGGCCGGCGTACCAAGAGATCGCAAATCGCCTTCCTTTGACCGACTTCTGTTTGAAGTGTAAGTCATATGACAAGAGCAAGGCCCATTTCGCCAAACGCCAACTCATCGAGGCCTACGGGTCATAAATATTCGGACCGGATTTACATTAGAGATAACATAAATCGCCCGTCCGACTAAATAGTGCGAGATTTTTTCAATCGCTAACACTAATGCAAGGCACCGCCGCACCATTGATATCGAGACTCAAAGACCACTCAATGTTCGCCTGTAATACACCGCCTCGTCAGGATCGCTGCCGCTGCCTTGCGTAAAGCGCTTAACGAGTGATCCGCTGCCTTGACGATCAAAATGGTTTTCCATCATGCAACAAGAACAGAGGTTTAGCGAGATAGACTTGATCTCTTCAATGCTCTCGCGCCGCCCCAAATATATGACACTCTTCTTGTTCAACTTGGAGAACGGTTGGCACTTCCCTGATAGTTCGATATGAACCGCCTGGATGTACGCCAATCGCCTCTGTAACCCCCGAAGTTCTTTCATTTCTGAGGTTGCAACTCTTGAATTGCCTTCACTTTGTCGATCGACGGGATTCCTTTGTCAGGACGACGGCCAAGGAACTTGCCAATCGACATCCCAAGGACTTAGGTGATTCATCTTTAGTCGATGAGTTCGCATGAGTTCAATACCGCTCTAAGATCTTTGATGTGATCTCCTTTGTCACGGCTTTTCACCACCAAATCGCCGACGTAGCATTCGACCGCTTTCTCCAAGATGATCCCGAAAATCTCCGCCATTGCTCGCCGGTATGTTGCGCCAAGATTTTGAGGCCGAACAAGATGACCGTAGCAATATATGCCGATGGGCGCTCAACGCAGGTGTTTACGCCATCGGTACATCTTGATTTGATTATACCCCGAAAAGCCATCCATAAAGGACATTCTTTCAAATCCACACGGGTCAACTATGACATCGATTGAAGAGGAAAGTCATCTTTCGGCAAAGCTGCTGAGGTCTCAGAGTCGCATACGCATCCTAATCCACCCATTTTTCTCTTCATGACCGGACTATATTCGCCACCCAACCGATGTTGAATTTCCTCGATGAATCCCGATTCTATGAGTTTCTTCACTTCACAACAATTGCCTCCAATATTTGTGGATCTAAACCGCCTTTGCCGTTGCTTGACAGTTTGACATCCGCCTTTGATGTTGAGGCGATGTGTTGCCACATTAGGGTCGAGTCCCGCATGTCCTCGTAACTCCGTGCTAATACATCGATATACTCCTCGATTAGGGCAATCAACTCTTCCTTTCTTCCAAGGGAGAGTATTGTCGATGTTTATGAGTTTAGGATGCTCTTCATCACCCATATTAACTCGACTACCTCGCCCTTAGTGGGGGTTCTTTGTTCAACCTATCCCCAAACCGCTTCTTGGAGTTGATGGATCCATGGGTCTTCCCATGTTGGAATGTCTTCATCACTCTCAACAGCAGTGATCGATCAGAGCCATATTTGACATTAAAGCCTTGAAAGCTTCTCCCAGGCCGTGTCGAATCCTGCCGAAGAGTCGACGAATGTCCGCTCTCACCGGTGGATTATTATCAATCACCACTAGCATTCATCTTCCGAGGAGGATTCAGATCCCAATCCCCTTCTAAATGCATAGTAATTATCCCGCTTCTCTTGGGACATATGCCGCTTAGGAGGGGTTCGAGGGCCTCGTCTCAAACATAGACCTTCCTCGTGTCAAGTCATACCCCATCTTTTCATGATACCCAAGTTTCGACTATATCTGAATGTGTGGAGGATAGGCCCATTGTCATCTTCACCTTCTTCAAAGAAATGATTCGGCTTGAACCGCATCTCCTTTTCCGTGAAACCAAGTCTCTTTCACTACTTGATCTTCGGGATGACAAGTGTTGTCCCAAAGGAGTCCCCGAACCAAGAAGATGATCGAAGTTGGCAAGTGCAACTCGATCATTGTATAACTCATATCACATCATTCAAAGATAAAGGATACTCTAAATCGCCATTTATTGATTCATCTAATTTGCCATTATAATGTTCATCCGACATTCTTCATCGCCAAGATTGATTACAAGGGTACAATGTCATTTAAAACAAAACCTCCACTATAACCAAGCCCTGCTTCGTGACGCCTTCTTCACCGTCCGCATCTTTGGGCCGATGATTCAGCCGACTCATTACCGTGAGGAGAGAATCGAAATAATTCTCCATCCCCTTAAACGGTTGTTTGTCCGCCACCACCGCCTTGACTCATTATTCGTCTACATATTTGAGACACCGATGAAGAGTAGACGGACTATAACGCTATTGTGGATCCAAGGTCGCATCCAACAATAAGTTATAGGAAGTCTCTCACAATCACATAGCAGTGACTTCGACTTTAAGTCCCCATTTGGCATTAATCCGATTTTACCAAGTGGGCGGACCCACCGGTGTTAAACCAGATCATTGTGCCGCTTGATGCTAGCTTGTCGCGTGAATTCCTGATGATACATGAGGCGAGGGCATGATGCTCACAAATGAACCCGGACGACTTGGATCCTTAACTTCACTAGAGCCAATATACCCGTGAAGTATAGCCGCCATCGCTTGAATTCCTCGCCGTGATATCCTCCTTTGTAAAGGTGATGCAGGAAGTGTTTAGTCTAGGTTAGATTGTCGGGCCGACTTTTCCGACTCGCCTAACTGTGAGGAAGACTTCAATCTAGAGCTTCTTGAAGAGCTTCTCTCGCCTCTTTGATAAGCGCAAAGAACTCATAGAGAGTGATCCTTATGATATGGCTAATTGGGCCATGACGCCGGGTTGCATGGAGAGTTCGGTTCCTGCTTATCTCTTCCACCCGCGACCAATCGAGATCGCCGAGTTGAACTTCATGCGGCCGCTTTGTCAGAGCTTTGGCGTACCACTTGCTATGCTTTCTCTCAGGCGAGTGAGGGATTTGTTGGTACCCCACCTCGAGAGCTTCTGGCATTAGGGTCGGGACTTCCGCACTTGTATTGTACTCGGTCCACTCCTCGGTGGCTGGCTTCGTCCCTTCTGACACCGAATGTTACCACCTGCTCATCGCCTCTCCGCATCTGGGAAGTAGCATGACATGCCTTTCCCCTTCGCTTTTTCTTCAAGAAGAGGCTACCCATTGCTCATCTTCCAAGAAGTTCGGTGGACCTGACAAGATTTCGCCATTCGGGTCAGATATGATACAAGTCCTTTCGGCGCTGTTTGTGTGGGTCGCCATTCACCGCCTTCATCGCAACTTTGACCACCGGTTCAGTTCAAACCATGTCAATGGCACCGACCAAACTTATGGATACCGTGATTCGCCCGACCTTCTTCTCTTTGACGCTTCATAGTAATGACCCTACATCAATTAAAGCCTCGATTTTGTCCTTAACAAACAGATTTAGTGGTGATGAACTCTATGGTGGCGCATGATGATTCGGTCATTCGTGTTCATCGCCTCCTCTTGATTCCGAATCGGAGGGAGCTTGATCTTGTTATTTTCCACAAGATATTTGAAGAGACCGGAATCTCGCCGTCCCTAAAGGAATAGGACTTCGGAATCTCGGCGCCTTCGCTTTTGTGGCCCAGTTGCCACGCTGATCGCTCGCTGGCGGCCGAGCCGCCGCTCGCCGCTGGCCGGGTTGAGTTGAACGCTTGTTCGCGAACCGCCCTTGGCTTGTTTCTTTCCTTTGCCGCTGACAAAGTTACGCCGAGCTTCCGCGTCGGCTGACCTCTCTCGCTTTTTCCTTTTGAGGAATCTCTGCTTTGTTTCCACGAACCTTCAAGTCCTTCCACGCTATCGATGGTGCTGCACTCCATTGCTTCAAGCACATCTATTGATAAGTTGTCAGGGGTTTGAGGATGAACTCGTTATTGATCCCGGCAGCCATTGCCTTGTTCCTAATCGCTTAACAAAGATGTCCACGTTTCTCCGCCTTTCTCGCTTCGCCGAAAGTTAACGTTCCGACGATACCCTGTATCGCCATCAAAGAAATTGTAAGGAAGCTAGACTCCATGTCGCCCCAAATTGAATCCCCGCTTGAGACGGCGGTACCATTCGGAAGGCAACAATAAGGGTGCTAATGACCGAACCATCAAGGGTTCGCTGCCGTAAATAACTCCGAGGTGTGACTTGAAATAAATCAAGTGTCGCATCGGGGAACCCTTCCCACAAATGGTGTGAAGTTTATTAAGTTAAACTTCGACGTAAGGGATTGCTTCCCACCCTGCATGGGCAAGGAATACCGTTTCTTTACTTTGAGCGAAATCAATGAATTGATTTTGCTCTCCAAGTCTTTGATCTTCTCGCCTCATGAGCAACAAAGCTACAAGCGTTCGGGGTTATCATCTTCTCGTGCTTCCTCCCGATCCGAATCGCTATCATCTTCATCGACGCTGACGCTACCGATTTGATTCACCTTGATGTTTTGTCGTGGCTTGATCTGCTGGTCGCATTTTCTCATCGCCCCGCATGGCCAACTCCATTTCTAACTTGAAGTTTTCCGCTGTTTATTCAACGCCGCCTAGCATTTTGGCCACTTGATCTGCATCGATCATAAGTGTTTCGCCTCGCTAGATACAAGATGATCAGATGCGACATGAGCCAATATCCGACGCATCATCCTCCGCGGTAACCCTTCGTGCTTATCGATTCGACCGTTTGATAGTCCCTGACCGCAAACGAAGTTAGCCGCTGGCGAGCGCGCCGGAATAGCCCGTGACGATGATTCTTTGCCGTCATATTATTAGTGACCTCTGCAACTCACTCCTCGAGATCAACTTTGCGAATCGCTTTGTCCTAGGTCTCAGATCTCCGCGGTGAGTCTCGAAGACCGACACCCTTTCTCGAGCTTGATGGCAATTGCACTGAGAGCATTGTCTTAATGAGCTTGAGCACAAGCATGATCCGCTTATTTGGGGAATCCTTCGAGATTTTCTCGCATCTCTTGCACTCAGAGTACGCCTCATCGGCTGTGTACCGGAGCAACTCGCCAGATGTTGACGCGGATCTTTCGTATAACGCCCTCATCGCCGATGAAAACGCTCCTTCCGAGGACGGTCAATCCATCGAAACTTCGAAAGTGACTCGCAGTTTCGCCGCTTCAGATTCGCATGTGGCTGAAGTCTGCAGACTTCTGACTTCGATTTTCAATCCGATAGGAGAGGCCGCAGGAATCTTCTTGTCCTGTTGAACGGGTGCGACCTCGCATGAGGAGTGACCCGGATTCTCTTCGAGGACCGAGACGATCCTTGATAGTCGGCTTTGGTGGTGACGGAGTGGGCTTCACCATCGATTCGCATGCACGCTTTGTCTTGAGGCCGCCGTTTGGCTTTGGCTTGATTTGTAACGCCAGATCCTTCGGCTTAAGCGCCGACGGAGTGTGGGCGATCGAGGTTGGGGCACCATTAGACTTGGGCCTCCAAACCGGGCAGACGCTGGTGGCTTCTTTGCCACTTCTTTAACTCACGAGCCTCGCTGCACCAAAGCTCGCTTGCGCTAGCGAGTGCGCGGCGCCTCCTGACAGCGCCTCGAGTGTGGGCGGTTCCGCTTTGACACGGACCCACTCGCCGCGACGGCTTGATAGACCGCTCATCACTTGAAGCCTCAAGGTAAGTTCGATCTTAGATCCGCCAGAAGGACCCCATCCATGGATTGCATGGCCTTGGCAAGCTGCGCGCCATGCTTTGTCGCCGCTTTGGCTCGCTTGGAGAGTGCCGCGCATCGCCGGCGCTCATCTCGGCACCATCTCGACTTCGGCCGGGATTTTCGCCACCGCGGCAGCGAGTTAGACTCGCCCCGGGCTCTACATCGGAGGCCCATCGGGTTCTCCTTGCACGAGACCTTCTTGGAGCGGGGGAACCGGATCTCGAGGAGGGTGAGGATAGGTACTGAACTTCTCCCGGCCTAACTCGAACTCGACCTCTTCTTCCACCGGATAGGGATCCGCTGTTATGCACTCCATCAATTCGATTCGAGGCCGGTGGCTCCCATCTGGTCTCAAATTTTGTTCAAGTAGTTGGGATGATTGTCATTGATTTGAATCTTACAAACTTCAACTAAAACAAATTCAAAGAGAAATATCGCTTTTATTTTAAGGCTTATGAAAATCAAAAAGATTACAACTTTTATCCTTGAACAAACGCGTGATCTCTCTATATCGATCCTCGCTATGCGGGTTCTTTGCCCGTGCCGGACTTATTGTGTCCGTGGACCACCGCGCTAACTCCGATCCGTAGAGACCCTGTTCTCGAACTCAGAGCGGCTCGCTTCACAAGGAAACGGTTACCGAGGGATCACACTCACTTAAGGAGAGGATCACGAGCGGTGAGATCTACTAGAGAAATCACAATATTATCCCCAGATTAAGACTAAGCTTAATCTAGAGGGTATCTCAGAGTTCGACCCACTGCTACCTTTTGATTGAAGATCCGACGCTGATCGACTTGTGCTCGCTGCTCGTAACCGCAGGCAGAGATCTCGCGAGGGCTCTTCAAGTCCGCCAAAATCCAAGCCAACATCCAAAAACTGACTCAAAGTCTCCAAAATCCACCAAAACCAAGTCCCTCGAAGATGACACACCTCTCTATTTATACAATGGTGCAAGCCTACCATTCTGTGTTTCTACCACTTGGGAGGCACTCGCCAAGTTGGTTGAGGTGGCTCTACCAAAGTGGCCGCCTCCTCGCCACTTGGTCGGCACTCGTTGTTACCGAGGTGGTTTCGCCAGTGGCCGAGCCACCTGGCCACTTTGGCCAGGTTTATCGCTGGCGCCGCCTTTGGCGGCGTTGCCGCGAGGCCAAGTCTCCGCATTCTTCGCCGATTCTTTCGGCCTTCCGCTTAGTTTTGTTCGTAATGTCGCCGTTGTTTGAGTCCGCGTCTCGATCAACTTTCGAGCTTAACGGCTTTCACTTCGATGCAATGGCACGGTTGATTCTTCTCATCGACGCTTGAGTTTAATCAACTCGCGACGCCGTTTATTGGCCGCATCGCCTTGCCGACTTACTTCATGTACCACGCACGCCGCGCTTGATGGCGCTGCGATACGCCGGTTGTCCAATGGATCGTCGGTTGTCAACCCACCGCCACGAAGTTTCGACGGCATCGATAAGCAATTTTTATGCCTACATCCGTAAACCAAGTCTTTTCACTACTTGATCTTCGCGATGACGAAAAGCCGCCCCAAAGGAGTTCTCTGAATCGCTGCGTAGCAATATGACCGAAGTCAAGGTGTGCAACTCGATCGCTGTATAAACCTCGCCATCACATCATTCAAAAACAGAGGATACTCTAAATCGCCATTTATTGATTCATCGGCAATTTGCCAATTAATGTTCATCCGACATTCTTCATCGCCAAGATTGATTACAAGGTACAATGTCATTTAAAACAAAACCTCCACTATAACCAAGCCCTTCCAGACGTTTCTTCACACGTCCGCATTCTTGGGCCGATGATTCGCCGACTCATTACCGTAGAGGAGAGAATCGCTGAAATAATTCTCCATCCCCTTAAACGGTTGTTTATCCGCGACCACCGCCTTGACTCATTATTCGGGTTCACATATTTGAGACATCGATGAAGAGTAGACGACTATAACGCTATTGTGGATCCAAGGCCAATCCAACAATAAGTTATAGGAAGTCTCATACAATCACATAGCAAGTGACTTCGACTTTAAGTCCCCACAGCATTAATCCGATTTTACCAAGTGGGCGGACCCACGTGTTAAATCCAGATCATTGTGCCGCTGATGCTAGCTTGCCGGGCGGGATTCCAAGGTGATACATGAGGCGCCAGGGCATGATGCTCATACGAACCCGGATCGACTTGATCCTGCTAACTTCGCTAGAACCAATATACCCGGTGAAGTATAGCGCCTATCGTGCTTGAATTCCTCGCCCGCATATCCTCCTTTGTAAAAGTGATGCAGGGAAGTGTTTAGTCGCAAGATTGCATTGTTGGGCCAACTCTTCCGACTCGCCTAACTGGGTGAGGAAGACTTCAATCGGCAGGGCTTCAAGAGCTTTCGCCTCTTTGATAACCGTGAGCAACTCATAGAGAGTGATCCCGATATTTGCCAATTGTGCCATCACCGGCTTATATGGGGAGTTCGGTTCGCTTATCTCTTCCACCTGCACCAATCGAGACCGCCGAGTTGAACTTCCCGTGGTCTTATCTTCGCTTTTCAAGGCGAGTGAGGTGTTGGTACCCCCAGCTCGAGATAGCGCTCTTGGCATTTGGGTCGAGATTTCGTGGTACTTGTATTTGTACTCGTGTCCACCCTCGGTGGTGGGCTTCTGTTCCCTTCTGACAAACCGGAATGTTACCACCTGCTCATCGCCTCCTCCGCATTGCGAAGTAGCATGGCATGCCTTTCCCTTCGCTGGCTTATTCTTCAAGAAGAGGCTACCCATTGCTCATCTTCCAAGAAGTCGGTGGACTCCACAAGACTTCGCCATTCGGGTCAGATATGATACAAGTCCTTTCTCATGCTGTTTGTGTGGTCGCCATTTACCGCCTTTCACCGAACTTTGACCATCGGGTTCAGTTCAAACCATGTCAACAGACCAACCAAACTTATGGATACCGTGATTCGCCCGACCTTCTTTTCTTTGACGGCTTCATAGTAATGACCCTACATCAATTAAAGCCTCGATTTTGTCCTTAATAAAACAGATTTAGTGGGTGATGAACGCCTATGGTACGCGACAAGATTGGGTCATTCGTTTTCATCGCCTCTTGATTCTAAATCGAGGGAGCTTGATCTTGTTATTTTCCACAAGATATTTGAAGAGACCGGAATCTCGCCGCCCCTAAAGGAATAGGACTTCTGGAATCTCGCCTAAGGCCTTCGCTTTTGTGGCCCAGTTGCCACGCTGATTGTGCTCCGCGGCGCTCGCTGCCGCTGCGCTGGCCGCCGGGCCGGGTTGAGTTGAACGCTTGGTTCGCGAACCGCCGCTTGTTTCTTTTCCTTTGCCGCTGACAAAGTTACGCCGGAGCCCGCTGTCGGCCGACCTCTCCTTTTTCCTTTGAGGAACCTCTCGCTTGTTTCCACGAACCTTCAGTTCCACGCATCGATGGTGCCACCATTGCTTTCACATCTATCGATAAGTTGCCGTGCAGGTTTGAGGATGAACTCCTCGTTATTGATCCCGCAGCTTCATTGCCTTGTTCCTAATCGCTTAACAAAGATGTCCACGCTTCTCCGCTTTTCGCTTCGCCGAAAGCACGTCCCGATCGATACCTCGTATCGCCATCAAAGAAATTGGTAGGAAGTTAGACTCATGTCGTGGAATGCTCCCTTTGAGACGGCGGTACCATTCGGCAGCCCCATCGGCGTGCCAACGAATGACCAACCATCGGGTTCTGCCGTAAATAACTCCAGGTGTGACTTGAAATAAATCATGTCGCGCGGGGAACCCTTCCGTCAAAATGGTGAAGTTTATTAAGTTAAACTTCATGGGTACGGATTGACCCCACCGGTATGGGCAAGGAATACCTGTCTTCTTTACTTCTGAGCGAAATCAATGAATTGATTTTGCTCTCCAAGTCTTTGATCTTCTCGCCTCATGAGCAACAGCACCGCGTGGTTCGTGGGGGTTATCATCTTCTCGGTGCTTCCTCCCCGATTCGAAGTCGCCGCCATCTTGATCAACGCCATGTGTTGACTTGATTCCCTCGATGCTTTGTTAAAGCTTGATCCGGTCGGCATTTCTCATCGTCGATGGCCAACTCCATTTCTAACTTGAAGTTTTCCCTGTTTATTCAACGCTTCGCCTAGCATTTTGTCCACTTGATCTCGCATCGATCATAAGTGTTTTCGGGGCTCCTTCGCTAGATACAAGATGATCGAGCGCGACATGAGCCAATATCCGACGATCATCCTCCGGGTATCCCTTCGTGGTTTATCAGATCTAGACCGCCGGATAGTCCCGACCGCAAACGAAGTTAGCCGCTAGGCGATGCGCCGAATAGCCCGCGGACGATGGTTCTTTGTCGTCATATTATTAGTGACCTCGGCAACTCACCTCTGAGATCATCCTTATGAATCGCTTTGACCTAGGTCTCGATCTCGGTGAGTCTCTCGAAGATCGACACCTTTCGAGCTTGATGGCAATTGCACTCGAGAGCATCGCCTTAATGAGCTTGAGCACAAGCATGATCGGCCATTTGGGGAATCCTTCGAGATTTTCGCACTCTTGCACAGAACGTCTCATCTGTGTGTACCGGAGCAACCGCCGTGATGTCGGCGTGATCTTTCGCATAACGCCCTCATCGCCGATGAAAACGCTCTTCCGAGGACGGTCAATCCATCGAAACTTCCGAAGTGACTCACCTAGACTTTCGCCGATGTGGGCGCTGAAGTCTCTAGCAGACTCTGACTTCGATTTTCAATCCGATAGGAGAGGCCGCAGAAATCTTCTTGTTCTTGTTGAACGGGTGCGACCTCCTCGCATGAGGAGTGACCCGTGATTCTCTTCGAGGACGGAGACGATCCTGATAGTCGGTTTGGTGGTGGTGACGGGTTGGCTTCACCATCGATTCGATGCGCACGCCTTTGACTTTGAGGTGTCGCCAATCTTGACCTTGGCGCTGGATCTCGCAATCCGATCCTTCTAGGTGCCGACACAGAGGCGGGCAAATCGGAGGCAGCCACTATTCTGGGCCTCCAAACCTGGCAGACGCTGGTGGCTTCTTTGCCACTTCCTTCTTTAACTCACGAGCCTGTTGCACCAAAGCTCGCTTGGCGCTAAGGAGTGCGCGGCGCTCCTGGATGCGCCTCGGGTGTGGAGCGGTTCCGCTTTGACACGACCCACTGGCCGGGTTGAGCTTGATAAACCGTCGATCACTTGAGGTCAAGCCTCGCAGTTTGATCTTAGATCCGCCAGAAGGACCCCATCCATGGATTGCATGGCCTTGGCAAGCTTGCGCCATGCTTTGTCGCTTTGGCGAAGCTCGCTGGAGAGCGCTATCGCCGGGCGCTCATCTCGCACCATCGGACTTCGCCGGGGATTTTCGCTACTCGCGCCGGGTTGGACTCGCCATCTTGGGGCTCTACATCGGAGGCCCATCGGGTTCTCCCTGCAATGAGACCTTTGGAGCCGCGGGGAACCGATCTCGAGGAGGGGAGAGATGTACCTCAACTTCCCCGGTCAAACTCAACCCCACCTCTTCCTCCACCGATAGGGATCCGCTGGCGGCATCTACTTCCACCGATTCGAGGGCCTGCGGGCTCCCAATCGGTCGCCTTGTTCGCGAAAAGTCGGGATGATTGTCATTGATTTGAATTTTGCTTACAGCTTTGGCCTTCCGCCAGATCTGACGCCGACTGGTTTATGTCACGGCGTTCTAACTATGCCGACGGCTGTGGATCTCGCAAGAGCTCTTTGAGAATATCCCGGATCAAAGTCCCCTGTAAGTCCAAAAATCCCCCAGAAGACCCCTTGAACTAACAGACCCCCTATTTATACAATAGGTGTGCATCGGCCGTGCCATTTGGCCGAGCCACCTCGCTGTTAAGGTGGTTCTACCGCTAAAATGACATGCCTCTACCAAGTTGAGGTGGTTCTACCATTGTGTCGGAGCCACTTCGCCACTTGCTTCAGGTATCCGCCAAGGTCGTGGCGCCAAGCTTCGCTTTTGCTGCCTGGCCGCTTTTCCGGCTGCCTCGCCTCTGCTTGTTCCGCTTATACTTGACTCGACTAATTCTTGGTTCGTTCGTTCAACGGTTCAAACCCGACGTCTGCTCAAGTCCGGCGAACCGCTTTGTGACGCTGGTGGTTGCCGCCAGTTCGACGCTCAGATCATTCGATGGGTTGTCATTCGCCGACTTCGCCACGAAGTTGGTTTCGAGGATCTTGTAAGTATTTTTCAACGCCTACAGAGGTTCTCTTTAGTTATGTCTTAAACCAATATAGAGGTAAGTGATCAAACATCACCTGCCATTATTTCTTCCTTCCAGCTGAATTCAGTAGAAACTATTACTTCTCGATACATCACTAAGAAGGAAATACTCAGTTGATAATCAAAGAGATATGTACTCTTTGATTATGCTCAGTAACAACAAATTTTGAATGTGGTATACTAATGGGCAGGTCTCAATACATCAACAATTAGAAGCATAAGATGTACAGGTGATGGAAATGCTCCGTAACAACTTTCGAATGTTGCATGCTCATGGGCAGGTCTCATTTCATTAACCTCCCTTGTTGAATGACATGCAGACTCTTACTAATGAAACAAAGGAAGACGCATATGATGAAAATGTCAGAGAGAGAGAGAGAGAGAGAGAGAGAGAGAGAGAGGAAAAGGAAGACTAAACTAGTCTCTTTGGTCCTCGTAGTCCCCAAATGAATTTATGTCAAATATTGTGGCCCTCAATTTTCGATCAGCCGCTTTTATTAGGCACCAATTGCACTAAACGGCTAACGCTCATACGCCTTCGTGAAGGATAAAATAATGAATCGTGGCCTCTATAATGAATTTTTCTATCCTCGTCGGCTTTACCCCAAATTCATTCAGGTTTTCCACGTGAATCATGTTTTATTACTTCTCGCACTATTTTACCGCGACGCTCTATCCCCGTCCAACAATTTATGCTCACATGTTCCTGTAAGATAAATAGTTTTCGTGATACCTGTGAATCTGTGATGATGTCTCTGCGCATCCACAAGCATAATCTTCAGATAATTTCACTTTAGTTTACTTTTCTATGATAAGCCATAAACCTCTGATCACTCACAAAACTTTGTATGGATCCTCCACAAAGATTTAAGTAATGACCAAGTAAGAAACTACCAACTGGCCAAGCTGATGTACATACTTTATGCCACAAGCCAGCAGCAATTACTTGCATCTTGATACCCCAAGGTGACGACAGACATATATTGAATAAATTCATCGTTTATACTACCTCGGCGACACTAAACCACAAGAATTAATCAGAAAAAGAACAAATGCCGGTATGAAAAGAAGTGTAGCAAAGGCAGAAGGAGAGCTGACAATTCTGATAAAAGGAATAAACAAGCTAAAAATTTTTAAAACAGTGTTTTATACATTTTGATACTTTTTGATTGAATCAAAATCATACAACAGTCATTTCCACATCAACTTATACTATACATGCAAAGTTTCTCAAGCAACACCCTTGCATATACAACACAAGCATATTTTGTTGAATATTGTTCAACTATTTCACAACATATATCATGCTTCTTTCTTCTGAAAAGCATTGTATACTTCTCTACAACTTGAAGTGATCAAGTAGGTGTTTGCTGGCCAAACCTTTGCTAAAGAAAGTCCCGAGAAACTCTGCCAATGTGAAATTTCGATAGATGGCAGGTTTTTCTTGAGACACAACCTCCGGCAAAGGCCCATAGTAAACAGATTCCCTCTCCCCGATGAATAAGGCAATAGAAACCCTTGCTTTATGAGAATTTGCTATGACTCTATGCTCCACGCTCTTGTACTCGTCATTTGACATAATCTGGTCATGTAGAACAATGAGTAGGATATTTTCTTGGGTTAATTTGCAGCTAAACCCCTTGTGCTATCGACCAATTACGGACAGACCACTTGTAGTTCTATTGTTGCAGATAGAATCATGTATTATCGCCAACAGTAGACTCTGTGAATATCTTTGACTCTTTTACCCTCAGGAGGTCCATTTGTCAAAAATAATTTTCTTTCTATGAGGGTAAAAGAGTCAAAATGTTCACTGTGGGTTCTATCTGCAACAAAGAATTACAAGGGGTTTATCTGCAATTGGACCCTATTTTCTTTAGAGAAAAGGAAACAACAGTAAGCAGAATATCAATATTGTTTATTACAACTCTGAGATTATGACGAGAATTTTGAGAAATTATTGTAGAGAAAAATGTTTCCATTTTCAAAAATGCGAACTCAACAAGTTGATTAATCAATGGTAAAAAATCTCCTGCCTTTTTAAAAAGTTTCCTTCATCTCCTTTGTCACACTTTATTCGTAAGACAACAATACTCCCCCT